>NQII01011279.1:12782-29265 GCA_002778355.1 Clitarchus hookeri
TTTTTTTTTTTTTTTTTTCAAAATCGTTTCAACGATCGCCAACATCATAACCTTCATCATCCAGCAACCAACATCAGCTGTCACAATACTTTGCAAATTAAGGTGTTTACGGTTTACATGCTCTGTAGGTTGGTCACAATGTCTGTCAAAATTTACTGAGATTATATGGAACTAGCTGTGCCTGCGGCTCCACTCGCGTGGACTACGGAATTATTTTGTAGGTTTTTTTTTAAATAAAGTTGAATTTTACTTAGTGTTAATTCTTTACTACATGATATTGTTCCATCTTTAACGGTTTAGACAGCGTATTGCAAGAGAGCGCGCTGGCGGCAAACTTTTTTCCGACTTGATTCACTATTATCGTCACTGCTTATTCCTTATGTTACTTTACGTAACAAAATATAGACCAAAACCTGGGCAAAGAACATAGCTATGAATTTTTAAAAAAACACGTAAATCGGGTTTGTGGTTCTCGAGTGATAAGCGCACTAACAGACAGACGGAGAGACGTTGAGTTTTCTAATATGAATAGTTGCAGTATATGAAGTGTTGTTTGCGTATGCAAATCGTATTTAGGATTCCATGCACGTTCTTCCNCAAATCGTATTTAGGATTCCATGCACGTTCTTCCAGAATAGTTTTTTTATAAAGCTAAATTATTTTGATTTTCTGTTGCATGTTCTTGGCTGAAGATGGCAACGCAGACTATCATCCTCACGACTGAATGCGTAAGTACAGTCCGTCGCGTGACGTCATGGCGTCGTTTGTAATGAGTAAAATAAAGTGACTCGAAAAGGTTACTCCGTTACAAAGATTGAAAAATATCTTTAGTAATTATGAAATTTATATTATGGGTATATATATAAATTTTGAGATTTAAAATTAGTACATATTAATAACACCGCAATTTTCTTGTGATTTTTACTCGTTAATCAAAGTCAAAGAAATATTTCAGATTAATNGTACATATTAATAACACCGCAATTTTCTTGTGATTTTTACTCGTTAATCAAAGTCAAAGAAATATTTCAGATTAATTTAAGACATATTTGTCACATATCTCAAACATAAACAGTTACTGTAGGAGCACCGTTATGATACTTGGCACAACGTGACCTGCTACGGATCTATGGAATCGCATCACATGTCCCGTTCCTTGAAGTGCTGTGGCGTCACTGGACATGTTACAATCTCATTCAAAGTAATTTAATGTAATTCTACTTGTTTTACTCATAGTTTCAAAGAAATGCTCTTGCTTCCGTCGTCTTGGCCTGTTTTACTGTACATTCGTAATCTCATAAACTCCATGCTTTACTACTTCAGGGGCCTTACCACCTTTCCCGCTGTGGGATTCACAACACGGGACTGAGGTTTGTCTGAAAGAACGTAGTCGGAGTTATTAATGAAAATAAATGAGCCATTTTTCTAAGATTTATACGTAAATTGAGACCGCGCTACTTAGCGATGGAGTCGCATGCACAAAGCCAAATTAGTACAACAAGCACATTCGTGCGGAAATATTCTGCACATAGGTGATTTAATGACACAACCTGATGTATCTAGAATGACATAACGTTTTTCATAACCAGATTAATTACCTAAAAATATAAATAAGGAAAAGCTGGGAAATATGAGCAATCAGNGACATAACGTTTTTCATAACCAGATTAATTACCTAAAAATATAAATAAGGAAAAGCTGGGAAATATGAGCAATCAGGAAATATTATTAAATGGTAAGGGTGTGGTGTATATCATGACGGCTCATTGCAGGCCGAGATGAAGGTATCGGTGCGCGGCGTCGTAGAACTGATGTGGTCGAGCCTGTCGCGGCTGGCCGTCGCCGTGTCGCACGGACATCCCCGCAGCCAGGATTTGCAGGTAAGTCACCCACTGCAGCCAACACTACATCGACACACGCCTTACAGCGTTTACATACTCCTGTTGCCAACTTAATACTTCAAAAATTGTGATATTCTAGGTTGTAGAAGATTTTCAACAGATAAGGCTATGCAAAATTTGTATAACCTTCTATCGAAAATTTCTCCGTTTCGTAATCAAGCGAAATATAAGATACGTTGCGTTAGATGTCAGAAATTCTAAATGGAATGACTTTTATATATTTCTCAAATTACAATCTGAATTCATTTTAAAAATTTGCATTTTCATTACAGAATCATTATGAAACGTTTGATTCCTTGTGACTGTACTAACACAAGGAAAAATCCTAATATAGTATCCAATTTTACAACTAATACACAGATTTGACACGCTCTGTTAAGATATGTAGATGATTTAGTCACCTTTAATACTAAGGGTAATTAAACCAATCAAGATTTTAAAAAATACGTTTCCTTGCAGAGTAAATATTATATATATACATATATATAAACACTGGGTGTACCCGCAGCTCAGCTCGCGTGGATATAGTAACAAACTTATAGGGAGAAATAACGGTATTTGTCAAGAAATTCAGCGAAGTCATTAATATGTCCTGCGATAAATGCCGATTGTGGTACGAATTTCGATAAGTACGAAATAACGATATGTGTGGTGCAGAACCAATTATGGTACGGCCCAACCATGTTCATTTTAGGCCGAAAGTTAAGATTGGGTAGTGCAGAGTCCATTATGGTACGAATTTCTGGATTATCATACGAAACACAGAATCGTACGAAACAAAGAAGTAATTGTACGATGTACAATAGTTATGGTATGATGTACCATATTTATGCTACACTAAATATGGGCCAAATAACTCTGTTTCATAACTATGGTACACATTATGGTGCCACCTTATGGTACCGACAATTGTTTTCCTGAGGTAATGAGATACTTTTCGGGTTAAAAAGTAGCCTATGTCACTTCCTGGCCCTCCAACTATCTCTGTGCAAAAATTACGTTGATCCGTTGCTCCATTGCGACGTGAAAGAAAGACAAATAAACAAACACACTTTCGCATTTATGATATTAGTACGATGGTAGTAGGATTTTATGGGATATTTCCAATTACATATATTACATCCACAAATTTTTAAGTTTTTGGATGTTATTAAATATAGTAACAAATATATTTTCAAAGCAGAATTTCTTTGTCGCTCTATTTCTTCAGATCTTACGATCACAATATAATAGTCAAATAAATGATTTTGTCTTGTTCAACACTGGTGTAACCATCTTGAATTTGCACGCTGCGAACAATCAAATGATAACCTCAATCTAAAATAATAAGATTTATTATATCAGTTCTTACAGCAAGGTACATTTGGGTAGAAACATGGACAAACTTTGTTAAGCTATACGCCTCGTAAAATACAAGGGCAATACAACTCAATAACATAAAAATAGCTGCACCGAAATGTAATTGTTCCCAAAGAGGCAAATGCTGGTATAAGGCATCATCATGGGTAATACTGCAGCTTATTTCATTTTTGCAGCGATTGGTTCCCAAGAAATTATACCAGGCGTGCTAGCCCAATTACAAATTTGGTAATATGACTGGTCGTAGGATAAAGCTGTGTGAGGTATATTCAGTGTGTGTGTATGTAGTAAATGTGAGTGAGTTGCTAGAATGCCTCAGCTATCTATTCGAAACACTCATGAATTACTTGCAAAGTTTGAGAGGGGGTGAACAGTTCGATTATGGGAGGCAAGGTGGTCGTACAGTTGATTACCCGCTATCTGCAGGGTCGTACCCGAACTATGAAACTTTGTCGGGGAATGTGTGAATATGAGGAAGTACAAGAATCTCAGTGGTCCAAAATGACCACAGCAAGAGAGGAAGTTTCATTCAATCTGCCGACAGGCACGAAAGTAACCAAAAAAAGTCACTTTCCACCATCCAGACACATGCAACGGCATCGTTAGCGAACTCTGTTTTAACTTGCGCTACTGCGAAGCGAATAGCGGGTGATTTGATTTATCGACACCCCGATGATGGCTTCTTTGTTTGTATTTTTGTATAATTCGGATGACATGGACCGCTGAGGAATGGTGATGAAAGTCTTTATTTACAAATCCAGGTTTTGTCTGGATACAGTTGATAATTGTACTCGGGTATGGAAACGCGACAGACAGCTCACAGAACCAGACTTCATTTTTGAGTGCCACAACGCCAGAATTGGCAAGGTCAAGATGTGGGGGGGGGGGTCACATCTTATTTTCAGTCTTCCCTGGTAATGATTAGGAGAAGTTTCGTCTTTGTATGTTTTCCTTTAAGGCGCAACTCCAACGGGCACTTCCCAAAACAATAATGGCCGCATACACACTGCGCAGATATCCAAGGATTTTACCTTCGCGCTATCGATATCCTTATTTGGCCAGGTTGGTCTCGAGCTTATATGGGATAGCAGGTTCAGCCATCAATGGTTCTGCGACATTTGGAATGGCAGTTGCACAACTATGGGAAGATATTGAACAGGATATCTTACTTAATATATGTCTATGACTCCACGAAGGGTCGTATACATAATATGATTTCAGGCTTTGGATGGTGCAAATTGAACTAAATGAACATGCCAATGCTACAATTTTGCCCGAATAAAAGGTCCATTTGTTTTTGGATGTAATCAGTTTTGTCATCATGCCTTTTGCCTGTTAGATGNAATTTTGCCCGAATAAAAGGTCCATTTGTTTTTGGATGTAATCAGTTTTGTCATCATGCCTTTTGCCTGTTAGATGATATATTTGTTTGGACTTGTTCTCGGTGTGGCTATTTTTATGGCAACGATTTAATATGCAAGAAGTTTGGATTTATNAATTTTGCCCGAATAAAAGGTCCATTTGTTTTTGGATGTAATCAGTTTTGTCATCATGCCTTTTGCCTGTTAGATAATATATTTGTTTGGACTTGTTCTCGGTGTGGCAATTTTTATGGCAATGATTTAATATGCAAGAAGTTTGGATTTATNATATATTTGTTTGGACTTGTTCTCGGTGTGGCTATTTTTATGGCAACGATTTAATATGCAAGAAGTTTGGATTTATCAAAAACAAAATAAAATACGCCCCTGTGAAAGTAGTGCTCCACACTTCATTAAGTTTAAAACAGCAAACTTGATATCAGATGGATAGTTTATTACCTTTTTGATTTGTATGAAGAAATGCAATCAAAGAAAATTTACTTTATAAAATCAATTACTAAAAATCACGGGTGTTGTCCCACTCCCTCCGGTGTTTGGACTAATGTGTTGTGCTTATTGGAAATAATCACACATAACAGATATGTCACATTTTAAAAACTTTCAGGCGTGGTGTTAGAAGCCAAAACAACTTACGCTAGGCAATCAGTTNCATTTTAAAAACTTTCAGGCGTGGTGTTAGAAGCCAAAACAACTTACGCTAGGCAATCAGTTCATATTAAGTGTAAAAACTAGGAATTAATATGCTTCATAAATGATTATTTGCAATTTCCTTGAAATCAGAGTTACGCCAAACGCCATACCCCACCTAAACGAAAATATAAATATTCTTCATTTCATGTAATAATTTTTTTTTTTTTTAGAATATGTGAACATAAACGATAAAAGGGTACCTAATATTTTGTCCACATATACGTTACGGTAAAAGAAACGCATTAAACTTCTTTCACAGGATCGTACATTGATTCCTGTTGATACCCTGAGCGAAGAACATCCACTGCAATAAATGTATTGTGTTCAACAGCGTCCCAGCCCTGTTAGCAAACCGGTTACCCTTGATTTCTTTTATTTGTGACCTCATACAATATGCAGAAGTCGTGAGATGAGAGGTCATGGCTCTAGGAGGGATGTTCAGGGACCATGGAAAGCGCCCCAGTAAATTTTGANAGAAGTCGTGAGATGAGAGGTCATGGCTCTAGGAGGGATGTTCAGGGACCATGGAAAGCGCCCCAGTAAATTTTGACGAACTCTCGTCATATGCGGGCATACGTAGTCGTGCATTTGAATATCCCCATCTTAAAACACATGGGGTCGCTTGCTCTTGTTGACCGTTTCGAGTTTTCGTTACATATTTTATTACGTGGCTGCAGTGGCCATACTGCCTACGTCCAGTAAGTCAAAAATCAATGGGTCATTCTCTTCGTAGCAAAACATGAGCACAACTTTCCCATGTCTTATGAAGAATGATGTATCTTCGGGCGTGGAGAGTTGGGATGCCATTATTCAATATTGAGGACAGATCGAAGTGATATAAAGTTATAAATCGACCCTATAGGCATAGTAATGATGCAGAAAATTTAGGCAAGCACCAATTCGCCGAGTCTTCTACCCCTCGTGGAAATGCATGATAACCATAATGCGTAAACATATCAGTATTTCAATCGTCGATGGAGAATGGTGCTAACAGTTCCCTTATTCGCGGACCAAGTTTCTGCACTCTCGCGAATGGTGATTCAGCGATTCTACCTCGCAAATTTTTCCACTGCAGGAATCTATTCCTTCGAGATGGCCAAATATTCTCAACAAGGTATGGAAAAAATCTTGGTTCACACATGTCCTTTAAGAATTCAATTTCAATTGTTTACTAAACCTTCTTACGGACATAAATTTAGGATACACTAACACCTTCCGGTGACGAAAAATTAATAACAAAGATTTGAGCTTGTTTAGACGAATCTATGGCCCGACCATATCTAGACAACTAACTTCAGGACACTTCAACTTTTCTTCATTCCGAAGATAACAGTTTGACACAAATTGTCATCTACCAGCACAAACGAATAGCTGTTTTTTTTTTTTTAGACCACAACTCTAATGCAATATTCTCAATTTCGTTTAGGTGGCCCACAATATAAAAGTATTTATATACCATGTTATAGTGTATGGGAGGAACGATCTTACACTATTTTCAAGTGTATTTACGAATAATCTTGACTTAGTATCAACTGATTTTGCGTGTTTTAATCTTTTCGTGGTTAGTTCTCACTTTTTTAATCAAACCTTTGGAAACTGACTCCATGCATGATGGGTTTAGTTGTCTCCTAAATATTTAATATATTAAAAGCATTTCAAACTTCCGTTGACATAAAATTATTATATTATTTCTTGAATTAAATTTTAACTTATATTTAATTTATATTGTATAATATTTTATTTGTAATTTAAAGAAAAAACAGCGAGAATATAAGTGTGCTGGTNCATGCATGATGGGTTTAGTTGTCTCCTAAATATTTAATATATTAAAAGCATTTCAAACTTCCGTTGACATAAAATCATTATATTATTTCTTGAATTAAATTTTATCTTATATTTAATTTATATTGTATAATATTTCATTTGTAATTTAAAGAAAAAACAGCGAGAATATAAGTGTGCTGGTTGTGCCTAGCAAGTAATTGTTCTTGTGTGGAATATTGTTACACTGAAGAGCGCACGAATATGGTGCGTTGTCTCTTTGTTGTGACCATGGATGGAATACACTACGCAGGTACTGGAGGACGCGATGAGGGTGCTGAACATGGTGGCGGAGAACCTGGCGTCGACGTATGTGGGCGAGCCGGTGCGCTTGCTTGACGAGCTCGACTCCAAGTACCGGCAGCAAGACTACAAGCTGCAGCAGCGCATCAAGGCGCAATACCTGACGCGCCAGGTCAAGGACAAAGTCGTCATGCAGTTGCAGGACGAGATCAAGGAGCTGCGCCGCCGCCTCGCCACCTTCGAGGAGGGCGACCACACCCTCATCGAGCTCGAGAAGGAGGCACGCGAGAAGCTCGCCGCCAAGGTACTATACTTCACTACACACTAGTCTGCGAGAAGCTCGCCGCCAAGGTACTATACTCAACTACACACTAGTCTCTTCACGGTTTCAGAAGCTCGCCGCCAAGGTACTATACTTCACTACACACTAGTCTGCGAGAAGCTAGCCGCCAAGGTACTATACTCAACTACACACTAGTCTCTTCACGGTTTATGCACACTTTGTGAATATAGCCTTTGAAACTCATCCCGTGTATAACGTGCTTGGTTGTTTCCTGAATATGCCACATAACAAATTTTGAACCTTAATTGTTATTAAACAGAACTTTTACTTACATTTTATAAATCAATTATAATATCTTATTTGTAATTAATTTTACTAAAAACCGGAAGAAATTAGATGTGTTGGTAATGCCAAGTAAGAATCAGTTATTATGCTAACTACTATTACACTAAGTGCGCATGAATGTGATCAGTTGTCCCTTTGGTGTAATTTTTGTGACGCGGTTAATCTATGTTTATGAGGCCGAGGAATATCCTAAAAGTAGAATTTGAGCAGGGCTTCAGAAAAGTTGGAAGTAACAGTGAATGGACTATACCAACGCTTCTTCTTGGGCGATATGTTGCACTGGATATATTCACATGACCAGTGCTGATACTTCAACCACTAACAAACAATAAAAAAATTTCTGTCATCTGTTGGTAGCCCTGTCTACAGTGGCGTTACAACTATGGGGCAGGGTATACATCACCCTTCCATAACATTTAGGAAATGGTGCCAGTATAAGATTAAATGGCCAGCCAAACGGTTTTGTACACCAATTTGCATTGTTATATTGTATGCAACCTCTAATGAATTGCTGTATTATATTTCTGACATTTATATGCATAATCGCTTCTGAGTTATAGAATTGCCTCTATATTTTTTATAGCGTGAAATTTGAATTGTGATCGCGTCAAATTTAATTTTGTTACAGAAGGAAAAATTATGTTAAAGGGGCGCCTAAAGTGTGTGTCCCCTCCCAAGTTAAAAATGTTGTTTCCCCACTGCTTTGTCATGTATGACACTTGTTTACGTTATTTTAATGCTTCAAATTATCAAAACCATTTTAAATATAGTATAATTCACGAATAGTAATTTTAGTACAACTTAGATCCCACACACGTCAAAAATACCCCGCACTACGTTATACTACGGCAAAACTGTTGTAAGTTGCAGAAAACACAAAATACGGCATTACAAATATAAACAAAATATTTCAATTACGACCCAAGGTTAGTAGATTGCAACAGATCTGTGAGTATTTCATAGAGTATTCTGTTTTAGGAAATAAGTCAATTATTACAAAGTAACCTAAAACTAGTCTTAGAACAATCTAACGATGAAGGTTTACACAAAATGTACCTTATCTATTGTAACAAACTTCGGGACGTGATTCCTGGGATCAAAACAAGCAAAATTGGTCCTATGAACATAAAGCGCTGTTATTGAGTCACAGATGTTTCACATTGGGATAACCTGTATCACTACCGCCACTTAACTGGGTTGTTATGTTTGGTTTCGGAGACGAATGTACCACCCTACGAATATATCACGACACAAGAGTTAACGTAGTTTTTGAAATTGCATGTCATATATGAAATTAGTTTCCCATGCACAGGCGGCACTTGTGTATATTTACGTTATAAGCACGACGTGTACAGTAAAGGAGTGAGGAGACAGTTCCGTGAGTGTAGCGAGTAGTGAACGAAGCAACAGGGCGTTGCCAAGCAGACAGACATTGCTGCCTATGGCGGGGACTTCGAGCATCGCCTGTGATGTTGCTAATGTACATCCTGTAACTCAATAACAACCAGTTGTAGGGCATAATTTGTTCGTAGGAACATTTTTGCTTGTTTTGATCCTAGGAATCACCTCCCAAAGTTTGTTACTCCTTTTTTTTAGATANTGTTCGTAGGAACATTTTTGCTTGTTTTGATCCTAGGAATCACCTCCCAAAGTTTGTTACTCCTTTTTTTTAGATATAACCTGTATATGTATAAAATATCTCTGTATACATACAATTAAATACATATAATGACTGGCTTATTTAAATTATGATAGCAGGGATTTTTAAAAGTAACACTGGGTATAAATAGACTATTAAAAGAGTAATGTTTCAGATTGTGTAAAGAAATCGATTTCAGTTTGATTGACAGACATTTGAGTCTAGTTGGCAAGGTGAAAAAACCAATAAGATTTTTCAAAAGTGCTCAGTTTACCACGTTCATCGAATTGGCACAGTTATAGGAGCCCAACCATCTGGAATCAAAATCGGGAGAACCCGATTTAAGAGTCTATTACTGATTTTGATTTCCATTGCTTGTCCGAAATCAACTTCACGAGAATACTGGGATAGTCCCTGACTTCAACGTTCCTGGTTCTCCAAGCCACTGGCTACATCTCTAATGACTCCTCTTTGGACAAGAATTTGAGCCATTAGCGTTGTCTTCGGTCTTTTTTAATCAAAATTTTTTACAAAAACACCCCATGTATGATATGTTTGGTTGCTACCTACACCTCACTCGTAACAGAAGCGTTTTATACTTGCATCAACATAAATATATCTTATTTTTGGTCAAATTGATATTTTACTTATATTTCATCTTTTATTTTTATAATTATTTAAAAATTAATATGAATAAAACAGAATTAAAATAGATGTGTTGGTAAAATCTATTCGAGGCTGTTCACGGTAAAGTGAGCACTTTTGAGATCTTGGTTACTTTTTCCTTTCACTTAGTTTTTATACTTTAACCACCTTTTTTCAAATAAACATTGCCATGTAACTAATAAACACAGTGTGTACATTCCACCGAATTCGGAAGTTAACATCTAAAGTTANCAAATAAACATTGCCATGTAACTAATAAACACAGTGTGTACATTCCACCGAATTCGGAAGTTAACATCTAAAGTTAAAATAAAATATATTTATTAACTATGATAAAAAATTAGAGGGCCTTTAAAAGTGCTCATTTTGCCGTGAATATATTATAATGGTTCTGATGCAAAATATTTTTTTGATGTAGAGTGCACCAATGCAGTGTGTTGTCCCTTAGGTGTAATTTTCTAGCTTTGTTTGCACGAGGTGGAGGGATATGTTGAAAGCAGAACTTGAAAAGGGCTTCAGGAAAGTTGTAAGTAACTGTGAACGGACTGTAGCGAGTGTGGTGTGCGGTGTGTGGCAGGTACAACGCATGGAGGAGGAGATCGTGGCTCACAAGGAGTACTCGGCGCTGGTACACCGCGACCTCGCGTGCAACGCCTCCGAGTTCCGGCACTTCATCTCGCAGCTCGAGCACGCACTCAGCACGCTCGAGGACAACTTCAAGAACATGGAGGAGCGCAACAACGACTGGGCCATCCACACTACCTACGAGACCTTCCTCATGGAGTGCCAGCGCATCTTCGACGAGGCGATCGCGAGCATGGGGTGCGCGACGACGGCCGTCATCCTGCGCTCGTCGGCGATACAAAAGTCGATCCGCGACGGCATGAAGTTTACCGCCATGTCGCTGCTGCTGCACCTGCATGGCCGCATCATCGGCTCCGACGAGCGCGAGCCCGAGACCGAGGTAGTGGACGTGGAAGTTTGCATCGGTGACCTCGAGCGCAAGATCCTGCTGCACCACGACGAGGTGAAGCTCCAGGCCGACAACCTGCGACTCAGCTCCATCGACGCCAAGAAGCTCAATGACCTGCTGAAGGAGAACCTTGAGGTGTGCGAGAAGCACATAAAGGCACTACAGGAGATGATCGACGACCGCGAGAAGCGCGGTATCCAGGGTGAGGTGTCGTCCGAGGACTCAGCCTGTCCGCGTTAACCCACTGCATCCGGAACCTCTACTCACCTCTCCACACCAGCGCACATCTTCTTTTTTTTTACAATTGATGTCAAAATTAAAACTAATAGGTATACATTAAATTACATTACCACCCACATTCAGACTCTTCAATTAACCTTTGTTACAAGAGAAAAATTATGTCAGTATTTCAAAAAGCTTTCTTAGTAGCTCAAAGAGAAAAAAAAAAATCAGTTTTAAAGGCCACGAGGAGATGAAAGGATGAGAAGAGAAACTGTAGGAGCTGTGCGATTCCTGCCCATACATAAGCTAGTCCTGCTTCTTGACTTCTTTTTCATTATTTACTCTGTTTTGTTTTCTTTCGAGTTTTATACTTTTCTCTTTCATGTATACAATTTGACATGTAAGTAATACTATGACAGAACAGGTAAATGTAAGTTATTGAACTAGTTTCGGCACTTACTTTCCAAATGGCAACCATATATATTCTAGGTTTAATTTGGTTCATGAACTACACTGTTATGCGCTCGCTGCTTTGTCCCACGCAAGTGAGTGTAAGTGAAGGACAGAGCAGTAACATGATAGTGGTGATGAATCACAAGGGATGTTTTAAATGACAGGCGTGTGATGAACCAAGAACCACGTAACTGTTTAAAAAAAAGCGAGCCGACACTGTAATCCTTTTTACGGCGAGCTGTGTTGACCTTGGTTGTAGTGAGTTTCTGTGTGAAACTGTTACAAGAAAGCGAAAAAATTAACCTTGAATAAACTTTATTTTATTTAGTAATATATTACACACACTAAGCACCCAAGACCAAAAATTCTAAGACGTACATGTTCTGGAATTTATTTATGATAATTGCTATTTTCCTTTTAAGAATGTCTGTCAAGTGATACTTAATGGCATTGAAATTATTTTCTTGCATTCTAGTACNATTGCTATTTTCCTTTTAAGAATGTCTGTCAAGTGATACTTAATGGCATTGAAATTATTTTCTTGCATTCTAGTACAGACGTTTTTACACAAGAACACTTAAATTATGCAAACTTTCGTCTCGGTAGCTTTGATGCTATTAGGGCTTAAGTTTTGAATAGTTTTCCCTCTTCTGGAAGTGGGCTTGACATAGAATGAAGCCGTTCCACACTTACATTTTGAAAATATTTTTATTGATTAACATAAAATCCATTAACATTGTCAAATGAAATTTCTTTTGTTTGTTCGATGATTGTGACAGATTTATTACGCATGGTGAATGTTTATAACTTGTATTTGGTACTGGCATACGTTAATTCGTATTAATTATGGAGAGCTTGTTACACATAAACCAATGCTAGTACATATCATTTGAAACACATAAACAACTTAAAGTTACTGTTTTCACTTTGGTACAAAACTGTTGCTGTGACAAGTATGCATGGCCGAATGTCCTGTGTGAATTTCGACGCATCTGTTTAACATTAGCATTGCTAATACATTTATGTGAATTTATGGATACATACTCACAGTAGTCACATTAGTGTAATAAAAGAGCTAAANAGCATTGCTAATACATTTATGTGAATTTATGGATACATACTCACAGTAGTCACATTAGTGTAATAAAAGAGCTAAAATTATTTTATCAGGTTTGATTACCATATTGGATTGATTGGTAAATAGAAAGTGATTGACGATGCTGTATACTGATAAAATTAATTGGATCACTTGTTTAACGATTGGAAAATAGCTCCACGTGTATGTTTTAAAGTTAATTTAATTTCAAAATTACTACTTATNGTTTAACGATTGGAAAATAGCTCCACGTGTATGTTTTAAAGTTAATTTAATTTCAAAATTACTACTTATTACAAAAATAAAATATTTACTATATTCTGCACAGATTTACAAGTGTATGTATCTATCTTAATATCTCTATGGTAGTATTTAATTTAGAATTATTTTATTGAAACAAATATGTTATGTTAACCTTTGAAAACCTTTTTGTTTGTGCTATGGATGGTACTGCTTAAAAAGTNCCTTTGAAAACCTTTTTGTTTGTGCTATGGATGGTACTGCTTAAAAAGTAATGTTTAAAAATAAAAACGAATATAAGTTCATTAAAAATAGTGAATATTTACAGGGTATGGACTGCAACATCAATCTCAGAGCTTTATTTATAATTAATGAAGGAATGCACTAAATTTTTTATTTCTCAAGAGTAGTGAAACAATACAACATTTTCTTTCAGATTGCATCGTTGAAAATTGTAAGTGAGAAGAATTATTTTATTAATATTTTCTCCCCTGCCATAAATAACATTCGTACTTAAATTTTTTATTACAAATATATTAATGATGGCATAATTATATTACTCAAGATATGGTAAATTTATTATTGTGTAATTATTTATATGGGCTTACTTGTGTTCAGTTATACATACACTTTCTTACAATCTACCTATTCTGATCCCACAGGTTTAGAAAAATTCTCAGTTTCACACTAGGACTACCGGCACAGCTGACTACCTACAACTACCATGAGGAGTCAGTTTGACCCCTTGTGTGTTACCTAAATTCTTGTCATTTAGAAATTTATTTTAACTCATTTTGACTACCTGTATGGAAAGGAATATTGTATTTTATACCAATTTTCTCTACAGCAACCAAATATTACAGAGAAAAAATAATAGCACTATTATCATTCAACCACAAAACGGACATTTCATAAAGTTCTATATACATTTCACACATATGAGATGTTTACTCCCGATACATTTACCACACATTGGTTTTCTGCATGCTGCGCAATTTGCCATAGTTTTGTTCTTTCTGCAGTTNCTACCGGCACAGCTGACTACCTACAACTACCATGAGGAGTCAGTTTGACCCCTTGTGTGTTACCTAAATTCTTGTAATTTAGAAATTTATTTTAACTCATTTTGACTACCTGTATGGAAAGGAATATTGTATTTTATACCAATTTTCTCTACAGCAACCAAATATTACAGAGAAAAAATAATAGCACTATTATCATTCAACCACAAAACGGACATTTCATAAAATTCTATATACATTTCACACATATGAGATGTATACTCCCGATACATTTACCACACATTGGTTTTCTGCATGCTGCGCAATTTGCCATAGTTTTGTTCTTTCTGCAGTTTCCACACTTCTTTAGTAATTTTCCTCTTTCTTCAACACCATCACCAACAATATTTGACTTAGTGTTCCTGTTAGCCATCTGCACTGATCGCATGTCTTCACGCAGTTCCAGGATGAATTTTCTCCTTATCATTTTCCTTCCATTACTTCTTTATACAGTATCGATCCATACATTTATACATGAAATCCAGCAAATTGAAGAAAACGTGAACAGGCCAGCACAATGTTGATTTGACAGAATACTTCCTCGCAATTTGGTCCATAATGTCAACACCGAATTTAGCAGCAGTGTGATATTGGATAGTCTCAGGATTCTTCTTCTCATTGTCAGCAAAGTTCACACTTAGATGGAGTGAGCTGAGGAGGATCACATTTTTTTTTACTTTCCCTTGATACACTGTCAGGGTGGTGTCTTTGTGTTTGAACACATATGTTGCATGCAACTGCTGTTTGCAGTTGTTAGCAGTATGTGGCACCTCCCTCCTGGTATGATTGACAGTGTCTACTAGACTTGTCTTCTTGGCCTTCAGTGCACAAGACAGTTCTAGAGAAGTGAAATAGTTGCACGTTATTACATTTCTGCCACTCTGCAAATATAGTTCGAGGACGTGTATAACTACGTTAAATGTCATGTAACTGATCACTGGGACGACCATCGTCTTTTACAAAGAAAGGGAACCAGTTGACCAAATATTTAAAGTCAACATCTGTTGCTATCCAGAATTTAATCCCTAATTTATCCGACTTATTGGCATGTATTATGTTAATGGACATCTAGCTTGCATATGCAAATAACAGAGGTATGGAACCAATCACAGTAACGCGATGCGGTCGGCAGCGCCCATATAAGACAACAAGCGTCTGGCAAAGTTGCTAGATCGGATACTACTCCTACAATGCTAGGTTATCATGATTTAAGTGAGTTTGAATGTGGTGTTATAGTCGGTGCACGATAGATGGAACATAGCATCTCCAAGGTAGCGATACAATTTGGATTTTCGAGTACGACCATTTCACGAGTGTACCCTGAATATCGGGAATCCGGTAAAACATAAAATATTCGACATCTCTGCGACCGGAACAAGATCTTGAACGAACGGGACAAACGGCGACTGACGAGAATCATTAAACGTAACAGATGTGCAAGCCTTTCTCAAATTAACGCAGATTTCAATGCTTGGGCATCAACAAGTGCCAGCGTGTGAACTTATTCAACGGACCATCATTGGTATGGGCTTTCGGAGCCGAAGGTCCACTCGTGTACCGTTCTTGACTGCACAACAGTAAGCTTTACGCATCGCCTAGGCCTGCCAACACAGCCATTTGACTGTAGATGACTGGAAACACGTTGCCTGGTCTGACGAGTCTAGTTTCCAATTGTATGGGGGGGATGAATGTGTACAGGTATGGAGATATCCTCATGAATCCATGGACCCTACGTGTCAAAAGGGGACTCTTCAAGCTGGTGGAGGCTCTGTCATAGTATGGGGTGTGTGCAGTTGACGTGAAATGGGCCTCCTGGTACATCTAAATACGACTCTGACAGGTGACAGATATGTATGCATCCTGTCCGATCACTTGCATCCATTCTTGTCCATTGTNTCTGACAGGTGACAGATATGTATGCATCCTGTCCGATCACTTGCATCCATTCTTGTCCATTGTGCATTCCGATGGACGTGGACAATTCCAGCAGGAAGATGCGACACCCCACACGTCGAGAGTTGCTACCTGAGCGGCTCCAGGAACACTCTTCTGACTTTAGATGCTTCCATTGGTCACCTAAATAACCAGACATGAACATTATTGCGCATA
>NQII01011280.1:0-29303 GCA_002778355.1 Clitarchus hookeri
CGTTCAAATAACTATTGAAACAGAATTGTATATTTTACAAATGAATCCAAATTTAAAACGTAACTTTGTGCTTAAAAAATTTTGGTTAATGCAAATTCCCTGTTAACTCCGAGGAAATACACTTATATAATACGTCGATTTTTATCATGTCAGATTGAAGATAAGTACTAGGTTTTTGAATTAATTATGCCGATATCTGTAAGTTTATTTTATTGTTATTTATTAAAAATTATTTAAGTACTTTATTAAACATCTTTTATGAAAAATTTATTTTAAAAAACTTAAATTCCCAGAGGTTACCCCAGCACCACTCTCAGCACACAACTGACCCCTAACACCGTTAAACGATAGGTCTCCACCTCCACAACCGCTCTTCAATACTCATTCTATCGTATACCACCGTCTTGGTTTTTCGCTTGTCATTTGATTATACATTGCTGGAGTACGCCATCTCTGATTTCATATGTTTCCTTTCACATAATTTAGATGGCGCTGTTGTATTAATAATCGATATCACCAATACGCGAGTTTTCAATTTAGCCCAAAGGCGGAAGCTATATTTGTTTATTTTTATAGTATAAGTTGTACTGTTGGTGCCCACCATGTTGGATTATATGTTCAACACATAAATGGCGTAAATTTCTCGATTCACCCACCTACTGAGCTGACGGCGTTCATATTAAAACACAAAGGAAAAATTTGTAATTTTTTATTCCTTTTTTTTTTCGCTAAACGGTATACCTACATATGATGCGGAACTTTGACAACCCATTTAATTTATAAAATAAATATATTTTATAATAAAAAATTTAAAGATTTTCAATTCTAAAAAGTATTTTAATATAATTATATAATTGTACATGTAGTACGATAGTACTTTACACAATAGTTTTAAATAAATTTTGCTTTAGGGGCTTTAAAATTTGAATAATATTCTGACAGATTAGGTAACCATGAAATAAAACACGATTTTATCCATATGCAATTTTTTATTCAATTAATTTATTACAGTCACTCCTGCCCAAAAAATTACAACAATCTTCAATATATATATATATATAGCTCAATATATGCAATTTTGCTGTAGGTTATAACTCCGTGCAGGTCTGTAGTTCCCGTTAATTTACTTATACACTAACTAATTTCCATTGGTGTTCCACAAATGTATGGTTCTCCATCGCAACGAGAAACTAACTCACTCCACACCGAATGATCAGAAACAGTTTAAATTCCTGCTTTTGGAAACAGTATTCACTGCACCGTGTAATCAGTGTTGCCAATTTTATTCAAAATACATTAACCGCGATACCAATCACAAAAACTGCGACATGCGCTGTTCTTGCGGCGCCATGGTAGCCTATCAGAAGGCGAAGCGCGACACTATTCGAAGTAGTCTGGTGGTGAACACCTGCACTTCGGACATGGGTTTACGAATTAAACCATCTTTTTTTCATGCTTCAGAATCTATTTTGTGTGGAGAATTAACTTTGTCTTACGTGTTTATAAAATTATTTTTATTTCTTTGTATATTAGTTATGTTTTATTATATTATTTTGTAATAGTATATAATAATATTATACTTTATTACATTTTATGAGTATTTATTGGCCATTAAAAGTGGGTATATTTTCTACTATTTCGGGGTATTTCAAAACTCTCCAAGTACTCGTATTTTATTCGCTGGACATGCAATATTATATCATTGACTTTTTATTAAATAGGATTATCTTTTATGAATTTGTTAAACAACAGATTTGTAATGTGGTCCGGCATTTTCTGTATTACTTACACTCTTTTGGTATCAAGTTCAGTAAATTAAATTTAAGCTTTTTTTTTTAGAGGTATCCAACCATTTCTACTTGAGGGACAGTTTGTGAACCTATTCTATTAAACATCATTTTTTTTAGGAAACTTTAATATTTCTAAATAAGAGGCAAACTTTTCAAAGTACTTGACAGAATATTAAAAGAAGATATCAATTAATGCTCTAATTTCCAAACGGTATAAAACTGAAACACATTATTTTAAGTGAACGATTTTATTTTACCGCATGCAATGAGGGGTGGTTAAAGGATTTCTACAAAACGTAAAAACACGTATGCATGTCGTATATATAATTTGTACAATCCCGAGCGTATTATTCACGAACATGTCATATGGTTACTTATATTTGACCGTGAATGATATTACTGGGGCTTATTTTCCAATAGTATGTTGTCTACATATAACGGGTTANTCTTATGATGTTTGTTTTATGTGTATACGTATATGCATATGCATACACATACACGTATACATAAAACCATATACACATATGACATATATTCACATACATATCATTCCTGACCAGCACAAATACCGTATACTTCCAGCCAAATCACCGTCCATAATGGACTACACGAGATCGCCATACTCATAACATGATAACCACATTGGAAATCTGTCATCATTTAGTAAATTAAGATTCTTATCTGATCAGAAGTGCTCACTTAATTCCCCTACTTTCGGGGGAAAAAAATGTTTTCTTATGAAATCATATTCCTGTGTGTGTTTGCGTGCATGTGTACGTTTGGGTTTATGAAGCTCTAAAATTTTTGAATCCATGCAGTGATATTCCAAAATTACGATTGCTTAACATTACTTAGTTAGGACATCGTACATTTATACTTTTCCCCCATACCAAACCATTTGACCAATTTATATTTAACTTGGTGGACTGACAATACTTATTACGATCTTACGTACAAATTCACTGCNACGTTGGTCTGGAGCGCGTTATTTAACAGCGCTGTAGTACAGAGAGGTAGATATAAATTGGCAGAAATGAAAAAATAGCGGGGCTTAAAAAAGTGCTGGACCTACCGTGAATATCCTATAGTATACATATCCTTTAACTATAGTTCTAATACGAAAATTGTCGCTAAACTATTGGAGATTACACTTTTATTTTTGCCTTATTATCCAATTGAAAGCAACAGCCTCTAGCCGAAGGAACAATTTTTATGGATATTACAGCGGCCTACGAAAATTGTAATATTAAGATGATTAATAAGCGTGGATGCAGACGCCACAGGAAATATAAATATTCCCATTTTTACTGTTTGGCCAACGATTTTATATTTCTAGATCTTTTTATCAAACGAGGTGTTCAGAAGTCTTATAGCTTACATAATTATTGCAATATTCCCTGTGAAAAATAAACAACGTGTTTATATATTTTTATATGTAGGCTCTTGGCACAAGGATTGATGATTAACTTATGAACTAATGGCCGTCCCTAAGTTATTGGAGACAAAATGCCATAATGTTGACTGGGTTAGATTCCTACAGATATAACAATTGAGGTTAAATATTTGTTGTTAAAAAATAACTTCAGACTTACTGGGGAAATGAAACTTTCTCACAAATTACTAGGCTTGCACATACTATTTGATCAAACAAAATAATTGCTTTAATAAAAAGCGAAAAACTATTGTTCCTATTTCAGTTGGTATCTTGCAAATATCTATAAGTTGCTGCAGATTGTACTGGCGTAGTGAAAATATTTAGCCTACTTTTCCCGGAAAGATATACTTATGAGATCGGTGCATATCTGTCTATGCTTGATTTGCTCTTCTAACAACTTTTAAACCACCGAGGTAATTGTACTAAACTTATGTAGGGTAATGACAACATTAATAATTGACGCGACGCAATATTTCATGTAATCGCATCTACTATATTTATAAACCTGTGGAAGTACCGACCTTTTAGATTATTATCGTATGTGAAGCAAATCACAGATCATCCTTTATAATTTCACTTATTAAAAAACAGATATATAATTTCCACTACAGTTACCCCATAATTCTATACACACTTGAGCCAACCAACGGACTAATTGCGCATTTATGCGAGAAGGCATGGCAGTGTTATCATGTTTTGCCAACTTCTGTTCAGTTAACATTTGTAAAAAAAATTAATAAATATCAAAATAATGGACTGTGTGTTTGAAATTTGTGTCTCTGTTGTGGAATTTTTTATGAACGATCGCCACACTATAAATTTAGACATCATTCAGTAAAATACGATTTTACACTGATTTACACTGACCACCTAATAAGTTTTAACATTCGTTCTGAAGGAACCTAGAATTTCAAGAACTGAACACAAACCTGAGGACCCCTGGTAATAGCTGTCTGCTAATAATAATAATAATAATAATAATAGCAATAAAACGTCTTCATATTTAGTGGTGAAGTTAAGGTATTATCACCTTCCCTTTCAATTAGCGACTTTACATGGTAAAACATTACAATTTTTTTTATAAAAATAAATTAAAAAATGAAACATAACTTAATGTTTAATATAAAATTAGAAAGTGGCATAAATGAAACATACGAAATCAATATACATATAATAAAAATAAGTTGAATAGTGATTTTACACGATTTCTCTTATGACGTTTGTTTTATGTGTATACGTAGATGCATATGCATACACATACACGTATACACAAAACCAGCTCAAATACCGTATACTTCCAGCCAAATCACCGTCCATAAAGAAGTACAAAAGATTGCTATACTCATAACATGATCACCACATTGATAATCTGTCATCATTTAGTAAATTAAGATACTAATCTGATTATAAGTGCTCACTTAATTCCCCTACTTAAGGGGAAAAAAATTGTGTGTGTGTTTGCGTATATGTGTAGGTTTGGGTTTATGAAGCTCTAAATTTTTGAATCCATGCAGTGATTTTTCAAAATTATGGTGGCGTTACAGTACGTAGTTAGGACATCGCACATTTACACTTTTCCCCCATACCAAACCATTTGACCAATTTCTATTTGACTTGGTGGACTGACAACACTTATTACGAACTTACGTACAAATTCACTGCCTCTCTTACGCGCCAGTTTGGAAGAAAATGAATCTGAATAACAGAACTCTTTCGTGATATCTCGGGAACCGTCAAACAGTGGCGGAATGTTTGGCATATAGATAGTTATCCCGTGGTTATGTCAGCCACTTTTTAAGATAGTACCACGCCGAATATCAAACTTTCAAATATCATATATCAGAAATTACCTAAACTAAACCCTCACGTAAACATGCCAAAAGTAATACTTAAATAAAGTATAAATTGACTAATTTCAAATGCGTAAGTTACTTATTTTCTAAATGGATACCGCGTAACTGTTTTTCTAGCAAATTAAACATTCAAGTAAATGTGATACATCTTGGAATGAAAGCTGTTCTTAGCGTTCAAGTTGATTACGCAATTAATAACACTTCTTATGTAATGTTGAAAGACGCAAATACAAAATTAAACGAAATGTTTATATTTCAGTATTTTTTAACCGGTCCCCAACCCATCTGCTTGAAAAATGTATTGTGAAAGATAATCTAAAATGTTTACAAAGAAGCCTTTTGTTTTCAAAGTGGCGATGTTATCCTTGTAGTGTGGTGTGTCATAACTCGTGCACCACTAAATTGATTTCAAGAAATATTGGTGTAGCGAATTACCTGTTCTGTGCGCTAAATTCACAAAACAATCGTTTCAATCGCACGCCATTTTGGAAGATACTGTCACCAAAAGAAAGGTTTATTCTACTCAGATTGGGGAAACTCACAATCCTTTTTGTTTGTCAACTAAAATTTTTTGAAACTAGGAAATTGCTATTGTCGCATGTGTACAGGATTTGTTTTTATATTTTCTACGTTAAATAAAACAAAATAATGGCAACTACCATACATCAAATGCAAAATAACTACTTAACTAGGTGAAATCTTTATATTTTATTATTCACGTAGCTTATTATTTTAATTAAAATTGACCTCGTTGGAACACTAGCGCTTACCTAGCGGTGGAAATTTTACCTATGGCAATCCCTCCAAAAAAACACGTCTTGTTCCTAACCTGAGCAGAATTAACATTTCCAAAATATTGTTTTTAGGAGCTTACATTATATCTCAAGAATTACTTTATTATTATTAAATAGTGTAGAAAATTCTTACTGCGTGGCCTTTTTTTAATGCATGTGTTCGTTTCATCTAATTCTTTGAGTACCTCATTATAATTACTTGCAGAAGTTTGTAGAACAATGAAGGGGGGTTTTATTATTGGTATCATCTTGTTTTTATTGCTTACAGATCTACCAGAAAACTCATACTTCTGCGTGCCAAGTCTACCTGGTGCAGAAGCTGAAACCATAACGAAGTGCAAATCACCTAAGAAATGTGACAAACTAACTGGCATGTGCAGGTAGAACAAATGGATACAACGAAAAAATGCGCTACAAAATAACAAACCATTAAGTAAAAATTATTTGTGTATATTTGTATGGTACCTGGTGTTAGATGAATCTTACTTCTTCCTGCTTAATACGAAAATAAAGTTTTACTGTGCACATTATTTCCTGCATTTAATAATTATGTTATGCATCTCCTCTGCAGACACACTCATAATGCTACGAACATTCTTGTTTTAATTTGTACATTGAAGATGACATACATCAATTAAAAAACGTAAATCATTGTTGTTGACAATAATTTCGCAAAAAGTAACAAATTGTAGAGGTGCATTGTGGTAACCCTGAAATTCGCGTTGCAAAATAAAGCCATATTTGTGAAAGAGCATAAATAACTGAAACTACGTTTTATAGACATCTTGCGTAGAGTAACAGATGTGAACAAATAAAATTTCAGTAAGACAAATAAACTATAATACAAAGTATATCTACAGACTTTACTAAGTCCACTTGTAAAATCACTTAGGAGCAAATAAAGCAAAATATTAAATGTGATTGTTTAATTTCACTATTTTCTCACCTTACGAATGACGTCATATGGATTCCACAGTGTACAAGTAGCATAACCTTCATCCTCACATTTCGACTTTTAACGAAATGGCTGCTAGCACAACCACAATATCGATTGTGGATAAATGTAATGCACTAATTAATTAACACGGATTAAATAACACAGTGCAAAGATTGATAACACAACAACACAATAAATTCATTTACAATATCACACTACTTAGAAAAATTATTAATCACAATGTCTTGGGAAGTACAGCAGCAATTTCATTTAAATAATTCGCACATAAATTCTTGATAGAAATGTGGACCAGGAACATGATTGTGGATTTCTGTCAAACTTATTAGAGCCGATAATGTCCATAAGCAGTTACACTATTGGTTTGATGGTCACGTGGTTCGTGCTAAGACATTCAGTAGGACTAAGTATTTATTTTTGTTGCCTTGAATAAGATCGATAAGGGGGCGTGTCATTTGGCCGAAAATTATTTTTAGTGAGCAGGCGTTTTATAGAAAATATCTCTCTCAAATGGCAGACAGACATATAGTAGAACAAACGTTTGGCCGAACAGGCATTTGGAAGAACAAGCGTTTGGCCAAACAGGTATTTGGCAGAACAGCTACTTTTCTGTTCGTCACACATAGATGGCAGGCAGCGCTTGAAAAGAACAAATCTGAGAATTATTCCTAAAAAACTAGCTTACACATACACGGTCATTGGAAAATTAACGAAATTGTTGCGATTTACATGTTACAGTTGTTATGGCTCATAGGAATACGTAACACATGAATGTAATAATTACTTTGTTTACTGTATAAGTGCGTAGTTCTTTTCTTATTTAGTCATTACTACTTTTTTCTTGCATTTACAAGTTAATGATATAACTAATAAAGAATTTTCAATCTGTATAGAAGGAGTTAAAATTCCTAAAACTATTTTATAGTGATAATAACGAAAGTATTATTGTCAAAACTGACATACATAAATGGTAAACAACCAGTGAAGCTACACTAAAGATCCAAAAAAATTTATAGGCTTGCGTACAGTTATGGAACCAATCAGAGTAACGCAATGCAGTCAGCAGCTATATCGGTTACTGCTGCTACAATGGCATATTATCAAGATTTCAATGAGTTTGAACGTTGTTTTATAGTCGNGCAGCTATATCGGTTACTGCTGCTACAATGGCATATTATCAAGATTTCAATGAGTTTGAACGTTGTTTTATAGTCGCCGCACGAGAGATGAGACATAGCATCTCCGAGGTAGCGATAACATTTGGATGTTCGCGTACAACCATTTCACGGGTGTACCGTGAATATCGNACATAGCATCTCCGAGGTAGCGATAACATTTGGATGTTCGCGTACAACCATTTCACGGGTGTACCGTGAATATCGCGAATCCGGTAAAACATCACATCTTCGACATCGCTACAGGTGGGAAAAGATCGTGAAAGAACGTGATAAAACGACGACACGACGATTGACGAGAATCATTAAACGTGACAGACGTGCAAACCTTTCTCAAATATGGCACAGATTGTATTTGTGAACTGCCCTGCAGGATTCATGTTGTAAATTGCCTCCTGCATACCTTCAGACATTATGCGAGTACATGCCACGTCATCTTGCGAAAGTTCTGCGTGCTCGGGGGGCCCTACACGATATTAGGCATATCTACCAGTTTTCTTGGCTCTTCAGTGTACTATGAAGTTGTAGTCTACATATGTTGTACAACAAAGCAGGAGAGGATTTCGTACATTTAAATGACCATGAACCACTGTAAAATGCATATTTATGTTTCAGGGTTTTTATCAAAATACAATATATTATACAGATTCTTCAGTAGCTGTACTTCCTATGTCGACATGCTCGTGTAATGTGGAGGCGGAATGAGTGATGGTTTAAACATCGTGGACATGAATTGAACAGAGTTAATACGCATGCAGTTCGGAGACCATAGTAAACATATTGCACTGTCGCCATTGGTTTCTCTGTGTATAAACGTACAACCTAAATAAATTATTGTCTATTATTTTAGAAGAATGTAGACTCAGGTGTTCGTGCATATAATACAGAGAATGTCCGAAAAGTATTTCCCTGATTGCAAAATATATTTAAACCCGCTAGGTGTAAGATATGGATGTGGAACAGATGCCAAAATGTTGGCAAACTGACCAAGTTTATTTAGTTTCAAAAGTAAGCCTCCGCGTGAGCACACTTGGTAGCATGTGGCACATGTAGTTGATATTCTTGTTGAAAAATTACATCTGGGTTGTAATCACGCAACTGAGGAATAGCAAACAATTGCAACATGTCCAGATACATTGAAGATGTAATAATGCACTCAGCAAATATGAATGAGCCGATAATTTAGTCATGCAAAAACGCGCGCCAAACATTCACCTTTGGGCTGCCTCTGGTACACACTGGCACATCACCAGGGAGCCCTGAACCACAAATACGCACGTTATGCTGGTTAACTACACCACTGACAAGAAGATCACTTCCCCAGAAAAAAACACGATTGAGAAAGCCATGATCGACCTCAAAACGTGATAATATTTCTACTGCAAAGGCGTACCAACGCGTGGCGTCATTGGGCAAAGTCTGTATAATTTTCACTTCGCTTTCACTGAACAATAAACGTTTGTGTAAGATATTGTGAAGAGAAATTTTCGGCACCTGTAATTCACGTTAGGCCCTACGCACTGACTTCTTGAGGTGTTGCACAAAAGACTGTCACACTGCTTCCACCCCTTCAGCTCAGGTTGATGGTCAGCCAGTTCTCGGTAGATAAGTCAGCAACAGATCCTGTAATACCACGACTAAATGCACTTGACATCTGGCAGTATCATTTCCTACATTATCTGAAAGTTTCTCTGCATTGTTATTGGCGAATGGGTCTCGTGGTACCAGAGTACACATTAAACGTTTTGCTGGTTTGCGAATGTTTTCTGTTTCCGGAATACTGCAACTGCTATACTGTAGCCGCGTTACTGAATCCTGCAAAAAAAAACTGGGTTAGTTTTCCAACATTTGGGCACCAGTTTCACATCCCTATTTTATATATAGCGGATATGAATTAAATCTGTAATCAAGATAAGATTTCTTGAACAACCTGTTTTTAACTTGGTTAAAGTTTTGATAAGCCAGAATAGTTAAATACTTTTATACTTCTTAAAACGGTTTCTGTGAACACGAAAGTGCGTGTGGCTGATATGTAACTTATTTAATAATTCCTCAATTATGCAAAAAATAAAAAAAGACATGATGTTTTCCCAAAAACGTTACGAAAGGGTAACTTGCATTTTAACGTTTTATTTAAGTGTTGATATAGAGGCGTTAAAAAATCCACGATTAAAATGTATCTATTCCGTTTTAACACAATCTTAACAAAATTAAATTTTAAAATATTTTCTCAATTGTTTGGCATACGAGTAAAATTTAATTACATATATTTGGACATCGCGAAATAAAATACATGAATGCATTAACGACGATCTGACTTACAAGTAAATATTTTGCTCGCTTTTCGTGGGAGGGTACACAAGAAATACAGAAAAACAAACTGAAACACAAAATTAATTTTCAGTACATAAATGTTCTATCACATGATGCGAAATATAATATAGCTAAAATAATGTATATTAAGTGACTTACACTTTCGTATTTTCATTTCTGTGAAAGGACGTACAATATCGGGAATATATCTCTCTTTTGGATAAATTGGATTGCATCTCAGGAGAGAGAGTTTTATTTTGTGAAAAGTGAGAATTTTCTCATATCGTGTCATACATATTGCCGTGACAATTACATGCACATAACATAAGTAATTTAAAACTACATATCGCAATTACACGTTAAAAGAACGAACCGGAATAATTTTCTGTTAACATACTGGGCAGGTTGACAGTCAGATGAGTGTGTTTATGTAAACACCATCCGTGCGTAGATTGGAAATATTTGGGGAGCAGAAGACACAGCTGTATCCATGCAAACAGCTCTAAACTGAACTGTCTTCACAACTTTCCAAAAATTGCACACTTTCGTAAGACAGACAATATATAGAGTATGGATTATGTACTTGTGTCGTACTTCAGTCATGAAAATGGCGAAGTCTGTAATGATAAAACAGGTTATGGTATAAGAATTATTGGACAGTTTTCAGTGGACACTAGGTGCCGTAGACATGCCAACTTCTAGACAGCGGGTACGTTATTCCTTTATTAAACCGCTTTCATATACGCGTATAATTATTTCGTAACTCACGCACGTTGGTGGTAGATGCATTACGCACGTTTTTCCTTATTTTTTTAATTAATTAATGCATGGAAAAATGTTTTAAAAAAAGCATAATAAAATACCTTTCTTTTTTATAACATCTGAAAAATCTCGTTTTGTTATCTAATTTTTTGAAGCTTGTGGGGGCTAAATTGTTACTAATATATTTCTTACTGCGTAATTTTATTTTCGTCTTCTTTTTTTCACTTTTAACCTACTTACTAACATATTTTGTTGTACATTAGCTATTGTGGGTAAGCATTCTGGACGGGTTCTGTACATGCGATCAAAGTATCTTTGTCTGGTACATGCATCAATGTGATATAATGGCACTGACGTCACTCATTTCGTAGTTTATGACAACAGTCCTCAGAACACAGAATGCTATGTCAAATGTATGATAGGAGGCGTACTTGCAATCTGTTATCATTGATCGATAGGCATGCCGAGAAGATGTATGAGATAGCCGTGCCTGTATATGAAGCTAGTTCAGACATATAATGCAATATGAAAGCACTGTAAAGCCGTTTTTACAGCTTCAAAGTTAGATTGCGCTTGGGAAATGAACATCTGAAGATGCCCATAAAAGGGGTATCGGGTCTCTGTGACCACGACAGATGATCCACAGCGACGATAAATCGTTTGACAGACACGCGAGAACAGAGCCAGTGGCTTCCTTATCTACAATCCAGCGACATTGCAGCAACACCAAGGCGCCGTAAATGTACCAGGAGTATTATTTGCATACATTTAGGAATTTATTTTATGTATGTGAATAAAACCAAACCATTAAAATATTATTTACCAACCATACAAAGTGCCAGACTCGTCGAAAATTTAGTTGACAAAAAATATTTTCATACGTATTCAATTGTGAATCAATTACTCATAAAATTGCGAAAGACAAGAAAAGTCTTACTTTACCGCATGAAACTACTGGACATACTTTTGTTTATATTGAGCACAACAGCTGCTACGCAACGGTAGAGGATATGACGTCGACTTACACAGCGTGCAAAGGCAAAGTGTGGGCCCACCCGGTATTAATGTCCGCTACTGGACTGTATATCCGAGGAACACTTACACCACAGGTCAGCATGGACATCCGACTTCTTTTCATCATATAGTGTAGATATATATACGTATATATACATTCACAGATAGAGGACATAATAAGTTATAGAACAACTGATATCATATACACCTCAATGTCAAAAAATTTAATTTAAAAATACAATATATCATATTTTTTAATTTAATGTTGAGACACAAATTTATACAAGTATATTAAACAGTACTAAATATTGGCCACGGAGTGCGTAGATAATGTGGAATTACGAAAATATTCACAACAATGCAATACTCCATGCTGTGACTGAATGACATGGATTAAGATATTATCTACACCATTATAGTGCATGTAAATTTAATAAATGCAAATGCAATCCATCTTTTCCTAGAGCTTCTTGTATACATTTACTTGAGATGTGAAGTGTCTATCTGTGGGCAACAAGCGAACAGACTCAAGATAATTGCTGTCCGCGATCTTATTACGCCTGTGATGTACAAAAATCTGCCACATTGATCGTAGAATGTTGTCCACCCTGCAGATATTCCAACAATCTTTGAAACATTTATCTATGGATTCCTATTCAAACATTAATTATTAGCGTAAATATACAATTTATCGAGATTGAACTCTTTTTTACCTCACTAAATTATTGCAAAATAATAACGCCAAAAGGCAACTCAGTTATTTCTATATGACTGTTTGATGACATATTACACAATGTTCGTATTTCCAAGTAAATTAACTAATTATCCTGTAACTCAGTTCAATAAAGGTATTCTATTTTATTTGCATTAAAGGTTCTTCAACTTCTACTTCAAAAATCTAGGTAACAACACGTCACCGGGTGGTACGCGAAAAAAAATTTGTGATAACTACACCCTCTATGAATAATTGTTCTGTAGTTTTTCCATTTTTTAATTTTTTAATAGGGATGAAAAATTGCAGATTTTCCTATGACAATAAATATGAGTGCTGACAGCTCACATTGGTGCTAAATAGTCAGAATGAACGGGAACCCGTTAGCTCGCCTGGAAATTCAAAACAAAAAATTAATGCACCTATTTGATAAAAAATTGAATCTCACATTGAGGGTGCCGACAGCACCACCTATACTTTAAAAAACATAATGGAATATGGCTGCCGCCTGGTGGATAAATCGGCACCTAGCCTGGTGATGAAATCGAGAAAATAGCGCCACCTAGCGCCACAAATTTGGAGTGTGCTGACAGAATAACCTATAATTTAAAAACATAAATAAATATGGCTGCTGCCTGGAAGCTACATCGACAACTCGGCTGGTGGGTTAATTAATACACTAGCGTTATGTAGGCGATGACAACATATGAAGTCCAATATGGCAGTGGAACGAACGTGAGAGACAAATTCCAGTATTGTTCAAACACAAGACAAACAAAAAAACCAAGATGGCAGTGACGCTTACAAAGATGGCGGACTGCACCCTGCATAATGATGGAAGACTACGCCTATCAATATGGCGGACTGCGCCTACCAAATTGGTGGACTGAACCTAACAATATGGTGGACGGTGTATGTAACGCTTACTAAGATGGTGAAATGTACCTACCAAGATGGTGGAATGAGTATGGGTGGAGAGAGGTGTGAGGAACCTCCAGAAATTTAAGTTTGTTTTAATAAATCTTTTAGTACATTTTTATTTAATACATTTAATTAATGTTTAATAATTTTTTGATATTTGTATATAAATTTTTTTAATTTAAATTTATTTTTTTTTTTTTTTTTTTCGGTTAATTTTCACCGGTTTCAGCGGTCATTTGTATCCAATGTGGCCATCGGCCGACTGCAATGACAGAGTACGAACAGCTCCGACGCTCTGGGCTCAGGTCCCGATGAGCCAGACACCCAAATCCCTCTACTATTGAATTTTAATATATATGTGTTAATTTGTATATTAATATCCATACTGTATTTTGTATAGAAAATTCATATGATAGCATTGGTATCAGTTAACACAGATTACAGGATCAGAATTACAATTTTCATAATTTTTAGAATTATACTCTTGTTATTTATTTCTCTAGAAAGGATCATATTACAGGAGGCGTTGCCATTTTTGCATGTGACATATAGTAATTCAAGCGATAAATTCTATTGGCTTTGTTGAAAAATGAATTCTGAGTTTTGCAGCAATTTCTCTAGGAAATGTATGTATGGTTATTGTTTGTTTTTACCACCCACCTTATAAAAATGAAAATATTTTTTTGAATAATTTGGAATTAACGTTAAAATACTTATATCGTCTTAATATGAATATTTTGATATAATGCCCAATTTGATGTTAATTCAGGATCTGGTAGGCCTTTAAAGGTTTGTAAACCTTTTGCAAGAATTTGACTGCTACTGTACAAATTATGATCCAACTTGCTTAAAGGCCTGTTTACACCAAATTTTCTACAAATTTTTATCATAATGGTTGTATTATTAATGTGGTTAAACCAAATATGTCGGATCATGATGGTGTGAATGTGTGTCGGACACCGATCTCTCATATGCCCGCGGAGGTATATGAGAGACGAACCAGATGTGATTAGCAGATTCTCTGATAGTTCGAATTAGTTTATTTCAATTTTTTATCGTAGTATTTGAGCTACCAGCGTCATCAGTTTTCACTGTGGCTGGCAAGTCTGGTACAGATAGACGCATATTAGCATCTACTTCTGCTGAACATAGAGTTGATGATACAGTGTCCGAAAGGGCCTTTGATAGCGATTGTAATTCTGAATAACGCTGAATAGCAGTGTGACATATTTTAGGGTGTCCTACTAAGTAAGTGTTAAACTGAATGTTAGTGTTAAACTGAATGGGAAATATTCTATTGAAAATGATGTTACATTATTGTATATTTGCGTTGAAAGTGTTACATGTTGTTAGTGTTAAACAAAACGAGAAATACTAGTATTATATTAAAAATAATGTAATATCATTGTATATTTGTGTTAAAAGTGTTGCATGTTGACCACAATGTATTTTTATAATTTTGAACAATATGTTATGAAAGAAGACGTGAATGTGTGTAAGTTATTTATTTTCCGAAATTCCATTTTATTTGNAATTTTGAACAATATGTTATGAAAGAAGACGTGAATGTGTGTAAGTTATTTATTTTCCGAAATTCCATTTTATTTGATGTGTTTGGTTTTACCTCCTTAATCGTCATTGAAGTGATTAAACCTAGCCTTATCTGACCTTATTTAATTTTCCTTAACCTAGATTAACGTATGTACGTTTGAGCTGGGCTCTGGGATTTTATTAATAACTGTTAACCACTGGTGCAATCTTAATAATGTTACGTGTTGGTTTATCAGCGAGAGAGTGAAGCTCTCCAACAGAGATGTCCATGTTGGCCTAATAAAATGCTACCTGTAAATAACATGTCTATATCAAGACTTGAGGATTTGAAGTAGGGTCTTAGAAAAATGGACTGGTATTCTATTTTAAATTAAGATAATTCAGATGTTGAAGATACTTTTAATGTATTTCTCAATAAAGTAATTAATTTGGTTAGTATGTATTGCCCTTTAAAATTGTGCAATGTTAACAGTAAAAACAATAAGTTAAAACACCATATACCATGGTATACTAAGGAACTGCTTATAATGAAACACAAGGTACTGGCTTATCGCAACATTTTTCGGAAAACTAAGAGTGATTCACCTGGGCAGGCATATAAAGATATAAAACCATTTAGAGAGGATGTCAAAGGAACCAATATTGCCGGTAACATGGATTTCATTGAAGCTTCTAATAAAAAATGTGCAGCAGCTTGGACTTTGATTAAGAGAATATCATCGCAGAGTAGTGATCAGTATTTCTGTCGAATCAAACCTTTTTGAATTGAGTCTGTGATAGATGCAAAAAAAAAAAAACAATTGTTCAGCCAATGATAACGGCTGAAGAAATGTTCGGGCAATTAGTGAAAATCTTTATAAAACAAGAACGGCAGAACGTAACCTGTGTTGCATTGTTTATTGTTGTGTCTCAAATGAAGGCATCTTAAAGTAAAGTTGCGTATTATATACCCACTTTATGCATAAGTTCATCATTAGTCTGATAGTTAACAGCTTATATTCTGTATTAGTTCGTGTATGATACACGGTGTTTTCCAAAATGAACTATAAATTGTAAGAGTCATTCCTGTTTTAAAATCTACTCTCAAGACCTCGTTTTTAAGAGCCGCCAAATCTCTCAGCTGAACTCTTTTTACAACATGTGATTGCATTCAGGTGCAGAATTACTGACCTCTCTCTTTGGCCCTCCAATTGTTAAATGTTTCAAACTTGTGGTAAAATCTCAAGGTTGTAAATATATGGATCATACTAATTTGTTAACATATCTAAAGATTAGTATGGTTTACATAGTGGTAATTCAACTACAGATGCAAATGATTATCTTATTAAACACAGATTAAAGATTTTGAAGGTAAAATGTTTGCGAGGCAGTTTACTGGTGGGATAGCTGCATGTTCAGTTGGTTAGTGTTGGTATGGGTGTACCAGTTGGTTAGTGTTGGTATGGGTGTACCCCAGTGATCCGTCCAAGGCCCCCTTCTTTTTTTGTTATTGGTTAACGATCTTCCTACTCATATTAATGGTTCTGAAACCTAGATATTTGCATATCATTACAATTATTTGAATGTTCAGGATAATTTGAATGATTTTGTTAAATAAAACTGAGATAATTTAAATTTATTTTTAATATTGTTTAATGTTAATTGTTTCATAATCNGAATGATTTTGTTAAATAAAACTGAGATAATTTAAATTTATTTTTAATATTGTTTAATGTTAATTGTTTCATAATCAATATGGATAATACAACTGCATTACGGAGGTAGGTTTCAAAGCATCAACTTTGGTAGTAATCAGTCGAAAGTTTTGGTAGACTAGGTTTAGCAACTTCAAATATATACAGAGGCGCCAATTTGAAAACAAGTGTGTTAATCATTTCCATTAAGTAAGTATACATGACCTGCAGTAGCACTATTTATGTGCAGAAATGGGTGGAAATAGGTTGACTGGTTGAGTTATGGCATAACATATTTAGTTTATAATTTGGAATTATCGTACAAAACGGCTAAAAACAGGTCTTCTATAGGCATTGCTGATGAGTCCATANGAATGATTTTGTTAAATAAAACTGAGATAATTTAAATTTATTTTTAATATTGTTTAATGTTAATTGTTTCATAATTAATATGGATAATACAACTGCATTACGGAGGTAGGTTTCAAAGCATCAACTTTGGTAGTAATCAGTCGAAAGTTTTGGTAGACTAGGTTTAGCAACTTCAAATATATACAGAGACGCCAATTTGAAAACAAGTGTGTTAATCATTTCCATTATGTAAGTATACATGACCTGCAGTGGCACTATTTATGTGCAGAAATGGGTGGAAATAGGTTGACTGGTTGAGTTATGGCATAACATCTTTAGTTTATAATTTGGAATTATCGTACAAAACGGCTAAAAACAGGTCTTCTATAGGCATTGCTGATGAGTCCATACAGGAAAGTGTATTTAAATAAGGTAAATTATTTAACAAGTATGATTAATTAATCTAAATAACATAAATTGCACATTTTTGACAAAAAATGCCTGACCCACTTAAATTATCTAAATTCTGATGGTCTACTGTAGTACTAATTGTGAGCAAAATTTTGTTTAAATTCGATTTTTGGTTCTCGAGATGTGGCATAAATGTTGCATATTATCACTTGGCACTATTTTACAAAAATTCTGCAAAATATTATCACTCAAAGCATTTTTTATGCTTTTAATGGTTACTTTCAACACACTAAGTTTAATTATTGAAAGTGGTAATTTTCCCTAATAAATATTACAAACTTATCTAAATATATGATGTGATTGCAATACTGTAAATAAAGCCAGACGTACTTAAAAAATTACCTAATGTGTCACTATTTATTTACAAAGTGCACTAGGATTCGGTTGGTTGGTCCCGGACATACCACATAAAATCTGCACTTTCTTATATGGTGTTATTTTCATTACNTTGTGAGCAAAATTTTGTTTAAATTCGATTTTTGGTTCTCGAGATGTGGCATAAATGTTGCATATTATCACTTGGAACTATTTTACAAAAATTCTGCAAAATATTATCACTCAAAGCATTTTTTATGCTTTTAATGGTTACTTTCGACACACTAAGTTTAATTATTGAAAGTGGTAATTTTGCCTAATAAATATTACAAACTTATCTAAATATATGATGTGATTGCAATACTGTAAATAAAGCCAGACGTACTTAAAAAATTACCTAATGTGTCACTATTTATTTACAAAGTTCACTAGGATTCGGTTGGTTGGTCCCGGACATACCACATAAAATCTGCACTTTCTTATATGGTGTTATTTTCATTACNCACTAGGATTCGGTTGGTTGGTCCCGGACATACCACATAAAATCTGCACTTTCTTATATGGTGTTATTTTCATTACCCTATTGACTTATTCTATGTTTGTAACTGATATTGCTCCATATTACAGTCGATTGTAATTGTTTGGGACATATGATATACTGGCCCAAAGTATTTACATGGTTGCTATTTTGATAATATGGGACTGTAACCATTTAAACTTAGCACATATTTTAGCCTTCCTTTGATGGGTATCAGTTAACTGGTTTCCGAGATTGGACAGAAAAGCGTAAATTTCATGTACTAATTCTTCTTAAAGGGCTGACTAATGTTTATGTTGTCGAAATATTGAAAAAAATAGCCTGACCCAATGAAACAAGTCAGTAAACATGACAAACTTTAGTATTACTTGAGTGTAAAATTTAGTAGTATCCAATTCATTGCTTTTACAAATATTATGACTTTATTTTTCATGTAGCGCTCTCTTACAACATAGACGATAAAAGAGGATATGTTTCAACACATCTGATGCTTATTACAGAGCCTTTTGGCATGAGACGTTTTGTCGAAACTAGTTAAACGTATTGTATATATTGCCAATAATCCTTTAATATCTATATTACCACCGTTTTAAATAGAAGTATCATATATGTTTATAATAAAATTATGAATATGGGCTGCAATAATGTTACTCATATGCCAAATATGCCATAAATCGGTTGTGTGGTTAACGAGATATAAAGTAAAAGCTTTCTTTTTCATGTTGCACTTACTTACAAAATGGCGGATTAATAAAATTATTATTGTCTAAATTCAGTGCTTACATCGAGTACTAAAAACGTACCAAATTTGGTATAAATTGGTTAACAATTTTTTCGAGATATAATGTAGAAGCCATATTTTTGAATTTACACAATTTTACAAAATGGTTTACAAATAATAGTTGTATATTTAAATTAAAGACTTGCATATTGCACTGTTGACGTACAAATTTGGTTTGAATAGGTTCAAATAATTTCTGAGATATAATGGAAAAGTTAATTTTTTTAATTTGCACCATATTTCAGAATTTCCGATAAACAGCATTATCGGTTTATAAATGCAATGCACTGTCAAAGTACAAAATATTGTTTAAATCGGATAAATGGTTCCCGAAATAAACCGGAAAATTTTTATTTAATCAATTTAAACTATTTTTCAAAATGGTGGACTTATAAGATTATTGATAGCTAATTTTAATGAATATATTTTACACTATCATCGTACCAAATGTGGTTGATAACTATTAAATAGTTCCCAAGGTATAAATACGTAATCAACATATTAAAATTGTCGCCATTTTGAAAATAAGTATTTGAAGTGATGTAACACTATGAAAGTCCTATGTCATTTCAAAATAATATATGTGTACGTAGTTTGGTGAGATTCTGCTGTCGGTTTTAAAAGTTATGCCGGCGGGGGGGGGGGCACATACATTCCAGACAAACATTCGGGTGAATGTATAAGCCTTCTTTCCTTCGGAAAGAAGGCTCAAAATCGCCGTCGCCAAGTGTCCCGAAACTATGCCTATACCAACAGCCGAACAAAAATATTTGCTGTTTACTACAGAATGTTCCGATACTGCTGATGAGCACTGAGAAAAGGTGTGTTTTGAGGGCTCGTCAGCAAAGAACAGAACCCGACAGTAGTCTGGTTAATGTGTATTTTAGCTACACGAGCAAGGCGCTGATTGGAAGTAATTCATTCCCAGACCCGACGAGACCGTGCCTTATTTTAGCACAAAGGGGTAGTATCAGGGCGAGGTATTCCGTCGTTCTTGTTGTGCACATTTTCCATCATTCAAGGCTTTCAACTAACGAAGAGCCTTGATGCTTAAGCAAGCAAACAGCCAATTATACTATCATAAGCTGTTGTCAGTCAAAACGATACCGCGCAACTACACGGTTCCTTACGCAAGAGTTCTGTAGGAGGAGTCACAGAAAACGTGGAACTCTGCTGTCAACTTTTGACACGAAACACATCAGAGCTACCTAAAAAAAAATCGGAATGTTCACTCCCACTTCCGTCCCTGTTACCAATCACGTGTCACGTTAATTGTTTAGAAATTGAGTATAAAAGGGACTCCATTCCGGGTGCTTTACAAACATTCGTCGGCAGCAAATATACCGACAAGTACTCTTCTACTCTCTACCATTATTTACGAAGGTAAGCCCGTTTTAAGTTTTCCTCTAATATTTGGCTTAAATTTCCTTTTTAAATGGTTAGAGTTCACATTAAAATAAATTACATCCCATGCAAACTGCTTATTAACTTAAGAATTTATATGATATTGTTCTGAATGCTTAATGTACCAGATTATAGCTGCAACTTTTGGGCGATAGAATTATAATTAAATTGGAACCCGAACATTTTGCGTTTGAAACGATCTATAGGATAGACTCAACGGTCAAAAGTATTTTCGAACCTTGGCTTTCTGTCCATTGGCTGCTGTCCCAGTGTGTACCTCTGACCAGGTGCACGAGATTCGATGCTTCTTTCCTTGCTGGTATGTTATCGGTTCAGAGTTCACCCGGGTGTGTCTAATAATCTGCTATCCAATTGCAAACATTACAGAAATACACATGCGTTTGACGTCTAACTTGTACTAATATGAATTCGGGAAATTGTACAGTCCCTATATATAAACTATGGCACTTAACACTTGATATCTCCAATTCCGATGGAGGGGAAATGGCGTGTAGACGAAGCAGTGACGGAAAGTGAAGTTGGATATATGGGAACAACCTGATAATACCCAAATATCAGCCAAGCTTCGAAAGGGACCCCGTCGGCAATTAAGACAGCTACAATCGTGAATCACTCCATTATTTCTACTATTATTATTAGTATAAAGAAGTTATTCAACCGGAGATCCTCGCCATTACATTTCAGCTACGCATGAATTTATTGCGGCTTCGAACACAAATAGAAAGGCCAACAAAATATTTGTTTGCATAGAGCCAAAAATCTATTTGGTTGCCCCAACAAAATATTTTGTTGAGTAAACAAAACTTGAAAAGCAACAAAATTAATTTAGGCTGTCTAAATAAATACATGCGAAAATATAGCTCGAGAATTTGTTAGCATATTATGAGACAATTAGGATAGTAGCAGTGTTTTAGTGCATCTATGGATGCTTAATGGTGGTATAAACATCTTAAAAACAACTCCAACAGGAAACTAAATTGTAAAGCTGTTAAACTTNTATGGATGCTTAATGGTGGTATAAACATCTTAAAAACAACTCCAACAGGAAACTAAATTGTAAAGCTGTTAAACTTGAAATATTTATTTGCCTACAATGTGAAGTGTTCGAAATGTATGTATTTAAAAACATTCCAACTTTATCGGTATGACGCATTCTGCGTCCCTATATTTTATTCGTCAGAACACATGCTCTGGCGAAGCACGCAGGCGGACGACCGACATTAAAGATTAAGGGTTAGCGTACGTGCCGGGAGAGTGACGCCAGGAGGGCGCGACCGCGCCTCGCAGCTACAAAGGCGTGCTACCAANTATGGATGCTTAATGGTGGTATAAACATCTTAAAAACAACTCCAACAGGAAACTAAATTGTAAAGCTGTTAAACTCGACATATTTATTAGTCCACAATGTGCAGTGTTCGAAATGTATGTATTTAAGAACATTCCAGCTTTATCGTTAGTTACATACACTGAGGTTGCTAGGACGCAGAAGATTTAGGTTCAAACCTAGGTCGTGAATCTATATATTTTTATACTAAGCGAAACTGTTTAATTTACGAAGAGTAAAACAAATCTTCAGTTGCGCCAACTAAATCTTTGTTTGGGGCAACCAAATAAAAACAACAACAAAACTATTTGGTACTATTCCTTATGTACGTTTTAGTGAGACGCAAGCACCTAAATTTGACCTATAGACCGAATGGCATATAGATGAGTGGAAGCAGTAGGTAAGTAATTCGCACTCTAAGCCTAATATGTAAAATGCCCTTAATTTCAATACAGTGAAATGGCGAGACTTGATTTCTACCCACAAATTCATACATATTCTTCTTACTGTTGCGTTTACTTGTAATTCAGTAACAAATAAAATAAGTAGAAAAATTTGGAAGATTCTGAGTCAAGCGGTATACGGGATAGGAGCCAGGCACAGGACGGCAGCCATCTTGTCCACCGTGTTGTATGTCGGTAATCTTGACCATAAAAAATAACAAAAATAATGAAAGATTTAAAAAACTATTTTAAAATTATTTAAGTACTTTATTAAACATCTTTTATGAAAAATTTATTTTAAAAAACTTAAATTCCCAGAGGTTACTCCAGCACCACTCTCAGCACACAACTGACCCCTAACACCGTTAAACGATAGGTCTCCACCTCCACAACCGCTCTTCAAAACTCATTATATCGTATACCACCGTCTTGGTTTTTCGCTTGTCATTTGATTATACATTGCTGGAGTACGCCATCTCTGATTTCATNTATCGTATACCACCGTCTTGGTTTTTCGCTTGTCATTTGATTATACATTGCTGGAGTACGCCATCTCTGATTTCATATGTTTCCTTTCACATAATTTAGATGGCGCTGTTGTATTAATAATCGATATCACCAATACGCGAGTTTTCAATTTAGCCCAAAGGCGGAAGCTATATTTGTTTATTTTTATAGTATAAGTTGTACTGTTGGTGCCCACCATGTTGGATTATATGTTCAACACATAAATGGCGTAAATTTCTCGATTCACCCACCTACTGAGCTGACGGCGTTCATATTAAAACACAAAGGAAAAATTTGTAATTTTTTATTCCTTTTTTTTTTCGCTAAACGGTATACCTACATATGATGCGGAACTTTGACAACCCATTTAATTTATAAAATAAATATATTTTATAATAAAAAATTTAAAGATTTTCAATTCTAAAAAGTATTTTAATATAATTATATAATTGTACATGTAGTACGATAGTACTTTACACAATAGTTTTAAATAAATTTTGCTTTAGGGGCTTTAAAATTTGAATAATATTCTGACAGATTAGGTAACCATGAAATAAAACACGATTTTATCCATATGCAATTTTTTATTCAATTAATTTATTACAGTCACTCCTGCCCAAAAAATTACAACAATCTTCAATATATATATATATATAGCTCAATATATGCAATTTTGCTGTAGGTTATAACTCCGTGCAGGTCTGTAGTTCCCGTTAATTTACTTATACACTAACTAATTTCCATTGGTGTTCCACAAATGTATGGTTCTCCATCGCAACGAGAAACTAACTCACTCCACACCGAATGATCAGAAACAGTTTAAATTCCTGCTTTTGGAAACAGTATTCACTGCACCGTGTAATCAGTGTTGCCAATTTTATTCAAAATACATTAACCGCGATACCAATCACAAAAACTGCGACATGCGCTGTTCTTGCGGCGCCATGGTAGCCTATCAGAAGGCGAAGCGCGACACTATTCGAAGTAGTCTGGTGGTGAACACCTGCACNCTTGCGGCGCCATGGTAGCCTATCAGAAGGCGAAGCGCGACACTATTCGAAGTAGTCTGGTGGTGAACACCTGCACTTCGGACATGGGTTTACGAATTAAACCATCTTTTTTTCATGCTTCAGAATCTATTTTGTGTGGAGAATTAACTTTGTCTTACGTGTTTATAAAATTATTTTTATTTCTTTGTATATTAGTTATGTTTTATTATATTATTTTGTAATAGTATATAATAATATTATACTTTATTACATTTTATGAGTATTTATTGGCCATTAAAAGTGGGTATATTTTCTACTATTTCGGGGTATTTCAAAACTCTCCAAGTACTCGTATTTTATTCGCTGGACATGCAATATTATATCATTGACTTTTTATTAAATAGGATTATCTTTTATGAATTTGTTAAACAACAGATTTGTAATGTGGTCCGGCATTTTCTGTATTACTTACACTCTTTTGGTATCACGTTCAGTAAATTAAATTTAAGCTTTTTTTTTTTAGAGCTATCCAACCATTTCTACTTGAGGGACAGTTTGTGAACCTATTCTATTAAACATCATTTATTTTAGGAAACTTTAATATTTCTAAATAAGAGGCAAACTTTTCAAAGTACTTGACAGAATATTAAAAGAAGATATCNCTTGCGGCGCCATGGTAGCCTATCAGAAGGCGAAGCGCGACACTATTCGAAGTAGTCTGGTGGTGAACACCTGCATTTCGGACATGGGTTTACGAATTAAACCATCTTTTTTTCGTGCTTCATAATCTATTTTGTGTGGAGAATTAACTTTGTCTTACGTGTTTATCAAATTATTTTTATTTCTTTGTATATTAGTTATGTTTTATTATATTATTTTGTAATAGTATATAATAATATTATACTTTATTACATTTTATGAGTATTTATTGGCCATTAAAAGTGGGTATATTTTCTACTATTTCGGGGTATTTCAAAACTCTCCAAGTAATCGTATTTTATTCGCTGGACATGCAATATTATATCATTGACTATTTATTAAATAGGATTATCTTTTATGAATTTGTTAAACAACAGATTTGTAATGTGGTCCGGCATTTTCTGTATTACTTACACTCTTTTGGTATCAAGTTCAGTAAATTAAATTTAAGCTTTTTTTTTTAGAGGTATCCAACCATTTCTACTTGAGGGACAGTTTGTGAACCTATTCTATTAAACATCATTTTTTTTAGGAAACTTTAATATTTCTAAATAAGAGGCAAACTTTTCAAAGTACTTGACAGAATATTAAAAGAAGATATCAATTAATGCTCTAATTTCCAAACGGTATAAAACTGAAACACATTATTTTAAGTGAACGATTTTATTTTACCGCATGCAATGAGGGGTGGTTAAAGGATTTCTACAAAACGTAAAAACACGTATGCATGTCGTATATATAANAACACACGTGTGCATGTCGAATATATATATTTGTACAATCCCGAGCGTATTATTCACGAACATGTCATATGGTTACTTATATTTGACCGTGAATGATATTACTGGGGCTTATTTTCCAATAGTATGTTGTCTACATATAACGGGTTAGTCGCCCACGCCTATTTTTACGTATACATGCAACCCGCACACAATACTATTCATTTAACAATACATCGATCGTTGCAGAACTCGACATTCGCGTTGATTGGTTGCCGTCAGTACAGAAAGCAGTGAACGGATGGTGTTATGTCAGCAATGCGTTGAGAAGCTGTCACTTTTCAAAGAATGCACATCCATTTATTGTGCTGAAACAGATTATTGCGATGTTTACCAAATACGTAGTACGTGGCGATTGCTTCCTTAGTAACACACATCTGCCTCGCTTCGAGCAATTGTATGACCTAATGTGACATAAAACCACAGACATAGCTTACTGTATTGACGAAAATATATCAGCGGACGTGCTGTTTTGTAGTGATTGTCTATTTTCGCGCCGCTGATTGGTGCAGGCTGACAACGGCGTCGAATGTTCATGTAACATGTACACGGCCCTGGACTCTGCTAAACAACAGACATGTATTGTACAGCGGAGGAGATGTTTTGTTTAATGTTTACTGGTTGCATAGATACGGAGAAATAGGCGCGCGTAACTCGCCCAGTTTAACTCACTGACATAAATTGTACTTAGAAATGTGACAATCNCGGAGAAATAGGCGCGCGTAACTCGCCCAGTTTAACTCACTGACATAAATTGTACTTAGAAATGTGACAATCGTACGGTTGTTTCACGTTACAGATGGCGCAGATGAAGTTGGTCGCGGTGCTTGTTTTGCTGGCTGTGGTCAGCCGTAGCTGCCTCGCGCAGGCAAGAAACTGCACCAAAATACGAGCGAACAGGGACAACGCCGAAGAATGCCCAGATGACGAATTCGTCGTCGACTCTTGCACGGGGAGATCTCAGACCCTCACCTATATGTACAGCCTCAATTGCTGCAACCAGTGTCTCGACACAGGTAGGGTGAAATCCAAAGGTGGAAATAATGCGCAGATGACCGAAACGCATCGTTTGAGTCGGGAGAGTCCATTGCCGCGGCACGAAGGGGTGTGGTTGTTCACTCCAGTAGTAACAACCACCGAGAGTGGTGGGCGAGAGGTGCTCCGCCCATGAATATTACCTGTCGAATAAACGTTGGTCTGGAGCGCGTTATTTAACAGCGCTGTAGTACAGAGAGGTAGATATAAATTGGCAGAAATGAAAAAAATAGCGGGGCTTAAAAAAGTGCTGGACCTACCGTGAATATCCTATAGTAATCATATCCTTTAACTATAGTTCTAATACGAAAATTGTCGCTAAACTATTGGAGGTTACACTTTTATTTTTGCCCTATTATCCAATTGAAAGCAACAGCCTCTAGCCGAAGGAACAATTTTTATGGATATTACAGCGGCCTACGAAAATTGTAATATTAAGATGATTAATAAGCGTGGATGCAGACGCCACAGGAAATATAAATATTCCCATTTTTACTGTTTGGCCAACGATTTTATATTTCTAGATCTTTTTATCAAACGAGGTGTTCAGAAGTCTTATAGCTAACATAATTATTGCAATATTCCCTGTGAAAAATAAACAACGTGTTTATATATTTTTATATGTAGGCTCTTGGCACAAGGATTGATGATTAACTTATGAACTAATGGCCGTCCCTAAGTTATTGGAGACAAAATGTCATAATGTTGACTGGGTTAGATTCCTACAGAAATAACAATTGAGGTTAAATATTTGTTGTTAAAAAATAACTTCAGACTTACTGGGGAAATGAAACTTTCTCACAAATTACTAGGCTTGCACATACTATTTGATCAAACAAAATAATTGCTTTAATAAAAAGCGAAAAACTATTGTTCCTATTTCAGTTGGTATCTTGCAAATATCTATAAGTTGCTGCAGATTGTACTGGCGTAGTGAAAATATTTAGCCTACTTTTCCCGGAAAGATATACTTATGAGATCGGTGCATATCTGTCTATGCTTGATTTGCTCTTCTAACAACTTTTAAACCACCGAGGTAATTGTACTAAACTTATGTAGGGTAATGACAACATTAATAATTGACGCGACGCAATATTTCATGTAATCGCATCTACTATATTTATAAACCTGTGGAAGTACCGACCTTTTAGATTATTATCGTATGTGAAGCAAATCACAGATCATCCTTTATAATTTCACTTATTAAAAAACAGATATATAATTTCCACTACAGTTACCCCATAATTCTATACACACTTGAGCCAAGCAACGGACTAATTGCGCATTTATGCGAGAAGGCATGGCAGTGTTATCATGTTTTGCCAACTTCTGTTCAGTTATCATTTGTAAAAAAAATTAAAAATATCAAAATAATGGACTGTGTGATTGAAATTTGTGTCTCTGTTGTGGAATTTTTTATGAACGATCGCCACACTATAAATTTAGACATCATTCAGTAAAATACGATTTTACACTGATTTACACTGACCACCTAATAAGTTTTAATATTCGTTCTGAAGGAACCTTGAATTTCAAGAACTGAACACAAACCTGAGGACCCCTGGTATTAGCAGTCTGCTAATAATAATAATAATAATAGCAATAAAACGTCTTCATATTTAGTGGTGAAGTTAAGGTATTATCACCTTCCCTTTCAATTAGCGACTTTACATGGTAAAACATTACAATTTTTTTTATAAAAATAAATTAAAAAATGAAACATAACTTAATGTTTAATATAAAATTAGAAAGTGGCATAAATGAAACATACGAAATCAATATACATATAATAAATATAAGTTGAATAGTGATTTTACACGATTTCTCTTATGACGTTTGTTTTATGTGTATACGTAGATGCATATGCATACACATACACGTATACACAAAACCAGCTCAAATACCGTATACTTCCAGCCAAATCACCGTCCATAAAGAAGTACAAAAGATTGCTATACTCATAACATGATCACCACATTGATAATCTGTCACCATTTAGTAAATTAAGATACTAATCTGATCATAAGTGCTCACTTAATTCCCCTACTTAAGGGGAAAAAAAATTGTGTGTGTGTGTTTGCGTATATGTGTAGGTTTGGGTTTATGAAGCTCTAAATTTTTGAATCCATGCAGTGATTTTTCAAAATTATGGTGGCGTTACAGTACGTAGTTAGGACATCGTACATTTACACTTTTCCCCCATACCAAACCATTTGACCAATTTCTATTTGACTTGGTGGACTGACAACACTTATTACGATCTTACGTACAAATTCACTGCCTCTCTTACGCGCCAGTTTGGAAGAGTGATGTATCTGAAAAACAAAGCTCTTTCGTGATATCTCGGGAACCGTCAAACAGTGCCGGGAAATTTGGCATATAGATAGTTATCCCATGGTTTTGTCAGCAGCTTTTAAGATAGTACCACGACGAATATCAAACTTTCAAATATCATATATCAGAAATTACCGAAACTAAACCCTCACGTAAACATGCCAAAAGTAATACTTAAATAAAGTATAAATTGAGTAATTTCAAATGCGTAAAGATACGGAGAAATAGGCGCGCGTCACTCGCCCAGTTTAACTCACTGACATAAATTGTACTTAGAAATGTGACAATTGTACGGTTGTTTCACGTTACAGATGGCGCAGATGAAGTTGGTCGCGGTGCTTGTTTTGCTGGCTGTGGTCAGCCG
>NQII01011281.1:8611-29396 GCA_002778355.1 Clitarchus hookeri
CGGTCATTAAGTGCAGGCGGTCGGCCACTGCGTTGTCCATGGTGGGAGGTTATGCCTGAAATTAGGTATTCTCGGCACACTCTTGACACTGTGGATCTCGGAATGTTGAATTCCCTAACCATTTCCGGAATAAAAGTCCCATGCGTCTAGCTCCAACTACCATTCCGTGTTCAAAGTCTGTTAATTCCCGTCGTGCGGCCATAATCACGTCAGACACCTTTTCACATGAATCACTTGAATACAAATGAAAGCGCAACCAATGCACTGCCCATTTATACATTTTGTACGCGATACTACTGCCATCTGTATATTTGTATATTGCTATCCCATGACTTTTGTCACCCCAGTGTATATATTATGGCGATCCAATGGTAGGGTGTGGGTGTGGCGAATGGTCAACGACCTCTACCAGCCATTATAATGTCGACTGTTAAATCTAGGGGTTGTGAGGTTACAGTGTGGTCATGTTTCTCTTGGAGAGGGCTCGATTCCCTTGTTGCTTAAGTGGCACGGTCAAGGCACAAATTTTTGTTGACATTTTAACAATTTTCATGTTGCCTACCATTAAATACCAGTTTGTAGATAACCACAGTGTCTTTCAACATGACTTAGCACCCATCCATACTGCAGGGCGTGTGACGGAATGGTTTGATGACAACATCTCAATAATAGACTGGCCTGCACAGAGTCCTAACTTGAATCCGATATAACATCTCTGAAATGTTCAGGAAAGTCGATTTAATAACAAACCACACTATCCCACATTGATACCTCTTATCATTTCGGCGCTCCACGAGGAATGGGCTGCCATTCCCCAGGAAACCTTCTGCCACCTGATTGGAGGTATGCCTGTGAGAGTGCAGGCTGTCATCAATGCTAATGGTGGGCCAAGACTGTGTTGACTGCCAGTGTTCCTGATGGAGAGCATCCCAAACTTGTACTTCATTTTTAGGTGGGTGTCCGAATACTTTTGATCACATAGTATTTGCAAATGAGAATGTGGGTCGTATAAGAAATTGTTGGATAGATCGTCTAAAAGGAAACAACATTTACTGAGACACGTTTTTCTGATGTGCTTAGTTTATGCACAATGAATTAATTAATCTAAGCATGTGGTTTGTGACGTGCGTAGTTTACGCACAATGAAAATTGATATCAAATGAGGTTTTAATTACTGCCATCAAAAGGAAATTAACGAAACACATTGTTTTTCTATTTTGCATAGCTAGTGTATGTACAATCGAAAGGACATCGGGTTTACTGTAAATACCGGAATGGTGTGAGAGAACTACCATGAACTGGGAACTGGGAACACTCATTCGCACACAGCACTTTTCAGAAGTGTACGAAATGTCGATCATCCTGTATCAGTCACGAGTCTGCTCTCCGTTTTACATTCGCAGATGCTCGGCGGACCTCAGCACTGATGAGAGATCCACATGCTGCTCTGATTGTATCATTCGTGCAATATAAAACGAATGACTGTCTGAATGAACGAACATTCGATTATCAGTTAACTTGCATGCAAAACCTGCAGTTCCTGTAAGTGGTAGATAGCTTATCTGCTTGCTGATTAGGGCTGCCTTATGCTCCGTTTTTGTTCAGNTGTCTGTGTTGTTATAAAGGCTTTTTTTTGTCTTACTGAGTTCTGTGGTTGTGTGATTTTTATTTATTCTCATGAGTAGTTAGAAAAGGGGCTTTCGAACACAGGTTCATGAGGGAGGAAGGGAGGAGGAATGCAAGAGCAGCAGAATGCATTTGCAGGAGAAGGAATGCATTTGCACAGGAGGTTGGCCATGTTGGTAGCCATGTTTGCAGCCAGTACATTCGAGAACATACCATCCCATGGTGGCCATGTTGCCAGCCAGTAAATTATAACTTATGTAAAAAATGTATTCAAAATTTTTAAAAATTATTGGCGGCCATATTGGATGAGGCATGCAATGACATGGCGGCCATTTTGCCAGCCAGTAAATTAGAACTAATGTAAAAATTTATAAAAAAATTTAAAAATTATTGGTGGCAATATAGTATGAGGCATGCAATGATATGGTGGCCAGTACAAGTTGGCGGCCATTTTGCCAGCCAGTAAATTAAACAAATGTATGTAAAAATAAGTATTTTTTTTATTATTGGTGACCATGTTTGCAGTAAGTACAAGTTGGCGGTCATTTTGCCAGACAGTAAATAAAATATTATTTGAAACTTATGTAAAATTTATTTTAAAAAATTTTTTAAATTATCGGCGACCATGTGTGCACTAAGTACAAGTTGGTGGCCATTTTGTCAGCCAGAAAAATAAAAAAATGTGTGTAAAAATAAGTATACATTTTTTTAAATTATCGGCGGCCATAATGGATGGTGCCACCCCTCCGTAGTGGTGGCCATGTTGACAGCACCACCTCAGTAGCTGCAGCAGCAGCAGCCATGTTGGCAGCCATGTTTGCAGTCAGTACAAGTTGTTGTTTTCAATGGCAGCTATTTTTTGCCAGCCAGTTAATTAAAAAAAAGTATAATTGTTTTAAATTATAGGCAGCCATATTGGATGCAGTGTCACCCCTGTCTCTTTGTCGTAACCCCTCCGTAGCGGCAGCCATGTTGGCACCACAACCACCCCTCTAGCCATTAAATCATACGAGGCTGCGCATATAGAAGTGTTTTTTAAAACGTATTTGATTAGCAGCATAGTTAATTGAAAGTATGAAAAAATAAATATGTTTTGTTAGTTTCTTATGTGTTGAAGATGAATATATATTCCAAATTAAAATACTTTCAATTATCTCAGCCCAGTTAAAAAGTACTTGATTAGCAGCATAATTAATTGAAAGTATCAAAAAATTAATATGTTGTGTTAGTTTCTTATGTGTTGAAGATGAATGTATATTCCAAATAAAAATACTTTCAATTATCTCAGCCCAGTTAAAAAGTACTTGATTAGCAGCATAATTAATTGAAAGTATCAAAAAATAAATATGTTGTGTTATAAAAAAAGAAATAAAAAGCGTGACACTACGCCTTTTATTAAACGCAATACATACACACATTGTATTTCGCAGTAAGCAATATAAACATGCAGACGGACCCCGTCCTCCCATTTACCATCTGCATGGCATAACCATGCAGACGGACCCCGAACTTGGAACCAGCACTACGCTATTCCTACAGAACTATCAATACATATATAAATATATATATTGGTAACATCATAGATATAGCGAACAGGTAGGTTGCGGAGCAGCAAGGGGGAAAACAATGAAGCAAGCGCTTCGTCGACTGCGGAAAAAAAAAATACAGACGGGACTGTACAGTTAGATAGCGGTGACATGGATGTGATGCCAACACCCCGTGCGATGGAGGGTGCGGAGAACAGTTAAAATAACACTGATATGACTATTACAGTAGTAGTAGTACGAGTGGAAACCATACATATAACAAAGTAGAATGCTATAATCTAGCACATAAGCTTGACAAGCGTTTTGCCGATGGCGACTCTACACACATGAAAACAGAGGGGGGTAATTGAAACATACGAAAGGAAGATAGTTAATATGCAGTGAAAACGTACAGCTATTAGCATTTGTGGAAAAAAAGGGAACGCATGAATGGTATACCTGGCAAGACTACTACTTGCGTGTGCTCCAGTATACCTCAGTAAAAAACATGTACAGGATGTGCTGGTAACATGCATGGCAAGACTTGTTGCATTCTACCACCCAGTATACCTGGCAAGTCGTAGATTGCAACGCTTGCATGAGCTATAGTACACTGAATCAGACTGTGCAAGCCAATGTTTGTATACCTGACAAGCCCTCCAGGCTTGCATGTGCTCCAGTATACTGCAGGAATAAAAACCGATAATATACCTGACAATGTTAGGAACTTGCCTCTTGAACAAGCTACAGTAGACTATCAGCCAGCATACCTGGCAAGCCTGCAACACACTCTTATGTGCTACAGCATGCTTATCGAGAAATATAACTACCAAAACCCTCGGCCATGCACCTGACAGGCGGAATACGAAGACGTCTGTACGTGCTACAGTAAATGCCGGGAGAATAAGCACACACTCTGCCAACACAGAGCTGTTTTTCGTATTAGGCCTGATAGCCATAGGGGACGGTATGTATGCCATCATCCAGGACTTTCCGCTTATCGTCCATCCACGAAAGAGCCAGTTTGGAGGATTGCTCTGTATATGCTGTGTGATGGTACGACCTAATACCTGCGATCTGTACTCTCATGCTGCACTGGGACGAAAGGATGCGCCGATAATCGTCGAACGTTATCGTCTTGTCAACTAAGCACCCTTGTATCCCCTTCGCGTGCTTCACTACTGTATTTAGGCATCGGTATGCATATAGTTTCGCCCTCAACCCTACAAACTCAACCATTTCGTCACCCGCACATTCATCCTTGAACTTCCCAATCACCTTAGAATTGGTAGGTGAGTAACAAAGATGAGTGGTCGGGTAGGCGCTGGTGTCGAACTGCGACATGAGTGTAGGGTTAATTTAATAGCGAGTTCACTGTAGAAGTCAGGGCTGGCAATCTCTATTACAAAGCTATCAGTATCCATGTAAAGGAGGTTTACCCTGCTCCCATACCGCGCTCGCATTACATCGTAGTAAAACTTGTACATAAGTGTCTTTGACAGGTCGAGTACGGCAAACCCAGCATATATGGGCTTGTCAAACACAATGTTCTCTTGGCATAATTTGACTAGGCTGAATGACTCATCGTAAATAGCCCTGCATTTAAACGCAGGTTTTGCGATGAGCTTCTTCGCCCAAACTTCCCTACACACGAGTTCCATACGCTGTCGTTTGCGCTTATTTTCCATAAGTTTGCCGTACGTCGCGTTATTCATTAATTTGTAAAAGTCCTTCTCGAAAGCGTTCGTGGCAGCCTGACCTTTCTCCGTATTCAAATATATATACGTCTTAAGCCACGGCTTCTGCAGGAATTGAAGGACTCAGTGAACAGCCTTCAGCCGTAACCCATGACCCAATGCTTGCTTCAAAGTAACATAATGCACGAGATAATGAAGCTTGCTCTCCAGTGTTGTCATGACTTTCGTTCGTTTGGACCCCGGGGGACACTCGTTCACTGGCAAGAATGGGAGATCGATATGCGCTTCGTGAAGAGCATGTCTACCTCCAGTATGTAGCCGACATATCCGTCGTCCGGGACGCTCATCACATCGATGTTCGTGGCAGTCCATTCAAAACTGGCATATGGGAGCGGCAGAGACATTGCCCAACCATATAAGTTATTAGCATCTACATACTGCAGGTAGGTAGATGGCTTGGCGGCATCATACATGTCTGGTATATGCCTGTTATTGGCAACTGCGTGCCGCTTAACTCATTGAGCCACCCCTCCCTGGATGCCAGCCTCAATAAACAGTTGCATGTCATAGTCGCAGAGCAAATCTAATTCCACCTGTGTATTGCGCAACATTACGTCAAAGGAGAACCCGGGAGCACTGACATAGCGCACACAGTCGAGACTGTATGTGCGTAGACAGAGCCCCTGGAAATTCTCGAAGACGTCGCACAGAATCAGCACGTCCGTCTTCAAGTAGAGCTCAGAATAGTCCTGGAGGGTACGACATCCGAACACAGACCAGACGGTTTGTGCGTGCTGGTAGTCCTCGGCACTGACATTCCCTCCAGTAAGCCTATTGTAGAATGACTCTATAGCTGGTAATTGAGGTTCGGTGAGCTTCTCCCACGAGAAAACATAGTCGTAAGGGAAGGCGCCTTTCTGGGTTACCAGCTCTAGCTCGCGCTCTACCATGAAGAAACAAGACATTGTGTGGAATTCACCGGAGAGCAGATTCTTAGCGAGAGTTCCTAGGCTGGCAGACATGAACCTATACGTATCAATGAACTGTATAGTGAACTTGTCGCCCAAACTCTTACTGAAAGTGATGAGTTTCTCCTTGCTATGCTGAATAATAAATATTTCCTGGGTATCATATCCTAGCTGCTTAATTATGAAATTGGCATCATATGTTAGGTTATGGAAGAGAGTCGGCAGTCTCTGGGGTCGACGACAAAGCTTGTTGCAGTTATTACATGACACCCCAATAAAACTACCAGTAAAATGGTCATGGTCATGCACGCACCTTTTGATTGTTAATGGTGAACATTCCAGAACAGTGGCAGCAGGTAGTGGCTAAAGCATAGTCAGCCTGTTCTGCATGCGTTAGTGGATGCATAGGTTCAGACTGGCTATATATGTCTTTAACCAGGTGTCCTATCCTAACCACCTGATCCATAAAGTGTTTCGACGCACCTTCGCCCCTGTAAACAGTTACACGCGAGGGTATGCTGGTTGTCTTATAGGCGGCGATAATCGAATTTTCGACCTTAATGTATATGCCATATGAATAGGGCTCATGTTTTGGTACCTATATGTGTAGGATGCGTCAGGGTTCGGCTGACATGTTTGTACAGGCACAAGCATGGCCTCGAAGTCTGCATACACTACAATAGGCACCTTGTTGCCGTTCTGGCTATTTTTTAATTTGAGCACAGGCGGCCTGTCGCACCTGTCCAGCCGTGGCATGTCTGTACGAACAGCAGTATGGGTATTGTAGTACCTCCTATGCTCTGCCAGAGTTTCGGCATCTGTCAACCCTCGAACACTAGGTCGATTATCGTACGTTTTAAAACAACGTTTACAGACATTAACACAACCATGATGTGTCATCACCTGGGAGTGTACCAGCCTCGAGAAATTCGAGATGTAGCAATAATGCGAGTTCTGGTCCTCCTCCTCTGCTGTGGTGAGAAGCAGCAAATTAATGTGTTGGGCCAGTTCTACATCTGTCACCTGTATTGGCACTATTTTCGTATTCTCCTCAAGTGTGTATATGTTAATACTGACCCCCGGNACGATTTTCGTATTCTTCTCTAGTGTGTATATGTTAATACTGACCCCCGGATTGGCTTTCTCAAAAGCCGGTATTTGACGTAGAGGGGTGGGAAAATCTACTGTTGAAAAATCAAAGCGTGTTTCAAGTTCTGTGTATCGCTTGTTGACACACTGCCGATCCCTCCCCTCTACAAAACGTGCCAGTATAGCCCATTTGAAACACTGTTGGTCGTTGATGTTGTGCGGGTTGATAATTGAGCCTTTCTCCGTAAAACCAACAGGCAATGGGATATACGAGGAGGCCCTAAGAGGGTCGAGCTGGTTTACGCGTAACTGGACTCTTTTCACAGCCGTGAGAGTCCAGCTGCTACCCTTCCCCATATAGTCAGTCTCCTCAATGCAGATCTTTGCAATGGCAGCCGACACAGCCGCCTCTATGTCGGCTACGTTAAAGAGATGCACGTTTTTCGTCTTAAATGCATGACGATCCTCCTCATCCTCTTGCGGTTCTGGTTTCCCATGTACACACTCTACAAATATATTAAACTTGACCGCTTCCTATGTCTCGATGTCCTGCTGTACTTGGCAAATTATATTAGGTTTAATTACCTTGAGGTAGTCGCAAATGACAATGGGTACCCTCGAATTATTCTCAGAGATGTATGTTTTCATTACACCTCTAAACGCGCTTTCAACCTCCACAAAGCCATACGAGTTGCTCTCGCCAGTGTCAATGGGCCCTCGGCAAGATCTACCTGCACTCGCAAGAGCAGGAACATTATGAGTAGGCTGCGGACTTGTAACTCGGGGCCGCTTCGCCGGCTGGGAGGTTGACGTGGCAGCACCACCAGTACACTTAGCACTATGCGCACGAAGCCTATCGGTCCTAATGAACTGCAGGCCACGATGGCCTACATGCTCTAGAAGGGGCAGCAGGGTTCGCCCAACAAGTACGTTCATGACACCGGACATGACAAGAGTGTGTAAAGCCCTCATTACAGAACGTACAGTTGAGCGAAACAGCCTGTCTGATTAGTCCTGTACGTGTTAAATTATGTTCGGCAAGCGGTTGAAGGGAAGGCCGCACNTGATCAATTATCATCGATCATTTATCGATCTAGGTTACAATGTATTCCCACCAGGTGTCTCCCAGTGACACAGCATGGAGTAGCCAGTCTCCACTTTCTCTCACACAATAACCTTTCTCTTATTCATTTGTGCTCAGATCGTAGTAGTGACGTGTTTACAATTATATTTTCAATAATTAAGTGTACTTCTTAATTAACTTTATTATTGATCGCAAAGCTGTAATTGTTTGTATTTCCATTTTATTAATATTTATTAAATTATCTAATTTTATATTCCGTCATCGTCCACAGAGCTCCATGTCTCTTCCACTTATATACCACATCCTCACACACTTACAATAAGTTATAGTTATTTTTTTCTAATACTGTAATCACTAGAAATACTTTTTATGGCAAAACAACGTTTGCCGGGTCAGCTAGTATATATATATCTGTGGTACATGGCAGGCAGCCCAGACCCAGGTGGTATCCTACGAGATACAGAGAGAAAAAAAGGGGCGGATAGTTCGCAAAAATATATGCGCCTCTTTAATAACAACATCTAATACTTTAACACTGTGTTCGACAAGGCAGGAACTGCATGTAAACAGATCTACAGGGACGGCGAGAGAATATTAATTAAACGGGCGTAAAAACAATGCAAAGTTATATATACACAGCACAAAAAATTATGACAAGCCTCTCAATTACTAGAATTAAGTACTGATATCTGCAGTCCCAGAAAAAACCTAGATGAAACTAAACCCTAGGTTCGGCACACCCGGAATTAAGTATTATAAAGTTATATTCGCAGTCCTAGAAAAGTCCTAGAGGAAATTAAATAAAGTACTAGCTGTGGGTGACTCCTTCACAAATGTTAATATTCACCAGCAGCCGAAACACACTTACCTCTAAAGAGGCGATAAGTTGCATGGAGAATTGGCCCCAATACTCTCTTCTGCAGGTGTACACACTCGATACACGTCACTCTACAGGCATTATGCTGACAATCGTGCGGACGCTAGTCGAGCAACAGCGAGATTCTTTTCGCCCAGACGCCCAGGCACGATTGAGTGTGGGGGCAGCGGGAGGGGGTATTTATACCCTTCCTCAAACAAAGGGGAGTGTGTTAGAGCAGCAGCAGCGGCGGCGGCCTTGGCGCACCCCCCTCTCTCTCTCTGTCTTAGAGCAGCTGCAAAGACATACCATTGCAGTGATGTTTTTTTTTTTGCATTTAATATACTAGCATGTTTTAGTATGGGCTGTGTGTGTGATAACCAACATAAATAAGAACACTAAGAATTTTCATGACACATATATCATAGAAATTTTTTTACATTAAGATATTAATATACTCGACGATCACGTCCAATACATACAGCACACAGTCGTCAATCATGACCATTATACACACACAAGAAAATGTACACACATCCAGATAGCAGTTAAATATATACAATTAAAACATTTTTTTTTGAAAGCAGAGTAGTAGTAGCTGCATACATTAAGATAGCAAAATACAATTAAACAGTTTTTTTCTCTGTACTTTTTTGCAAGCTGAGTAGCTACAGCAATTAAAACATTTTTTCAATATACTAATAGCTTATAAACAATTAAAAGATTTTTTTCACACTATACCAATTAAATATATAAACAATTTAAAAATTTTTTGTCACTATAATTTGCAAGCTCAGTACGTGCAGCATACAATAAGATTCCAATTAAAACATTTTTTTTTTCACTATACCTTTGCAAGCAGAGTAGTTAATAGATGCAGTGGTAATGTCTTTCTATCAGCAACAGATAATTAGCTCGCGTCCTGAAGCGATGTATTGCCACAATTCAGACATGTTGTGACTACCACATCTTCTTCTTACGAGACGTTCTGCGATGAGGCGGTATGCTGCGACGCAAAGTCGGGGACTTGGTGGCGCCGGCAGGCTTCTCACGTCTGGAGGCGGTAGACTTCTTGCATTTGAAATTGACAGGCAGCTGGACGTACTCCTCTTCCTTAGTAATGTTAATCACTGCAGTTNGCTGGACGTACTCCTCTTCCTTAGTAATGTTAATCACTGCAGTTTCAGCCAAAGGTTCTTGCGGAAGGTAAACTCTTATTGCATCTTGCAATAAATCGTGAGTTATAACTTCGTCTGGACCTAGGGAGTTCTTGAGTTTGACAGCAGCAGACCTCTTGCGTTTAATATCGGCAGGCAGCTGGACGTTCTCCTTAGTGATGTCAATCACAGCAGAGTTGGCGGGCAGCACCAAAGGTTCTTGGGGAAGGTAAACTCTTATTGCATATTGCAATAAAGCTTGAGTTATAACTTCGTCCGGCTCGCATGGCAGGGGAGTGTCTGTTCACATATATTTAACGACACATTTTCCCAGAATATTTCATTCGACCATCTGCTGACATTACTCGTATGTCGACGTTGGGTTGTGCACAAGCAACCAATGTGCTATACCGTCGCACTGCTCGCTGTATGTTCTTGACTCGCAGTCACAGACATAGGTTATATAGTTGTTGCCAGGCGTCACACTGCTGTAGACAGTCTCTGGGCGAAATGGAACGTTCATTTTGTGCTCACTGGTGTTGACTGGCGGGAGAGATACGGCATATATAGCAGCCATACATCTCCGACATTATGTCAGTGGTTCTTGGAAAATAATAGTCGTACATGGGCATAAATGTCGTACATTATCTTACAACATTTACACTTGCTATGACATATTATTTCGCCCTCTGCCTTCATGCTGCTGGCGATATATGCTCCGTCGTCGCCCATGTTCTTGTTGTAACTGGTTTTACTAACCTTCAATTATAGTTTTCAATTGAAGACTCAACATACCTTAGCGGCACAGGGTAGAAAGTATGTTGTACCGCATTCTCCCTGCGTGATCGTATGTATGTGGCCTGTACATTCTTCAGTCCAGCGGTAAGTTGCTCCAGTATCAACTTCTCGCAAGCTAAATTTCACCTTCTTGTTCTCGCTGCGTAGTTCTGTAATGTCTTCACATTCCGTACGTACTGCGAGAATACGTCCNTTACACTTGCTATGACATATTATTTCGCCCTCTGCCTTCGTGCTGCTGGCGATATCTGCTCCGTCGTCGCCCATGATCTTGTTGTAACTGATTTTACTAACCTTCACTTATAGTTTTCAATTGAAGACGCAACATAACTTAGCGGCACAGGGTAGAACGTATGTTGTACCGCATCCTCCTCGCGTGGTCGTATGTATGTGGCCTGTACATTCTTCGGTCCAGCCGTAAGTTGCTCCAGTATCAACTTCTCGCAAGGTAAATTTCACCTTCTTGTTCTCGCTGCGTAGTTCTGTAATGTCTTCACATTCCGTACGTACTGCGAGAATACGTCCATTTTCAGGTAGCACCTTCTGGGGTCGGAGATTGTAGACGGGGCACTGATCGAACTTGTAGCAGGAGCGAATTTCATAATAAAAGTTATCGCAAGCGTCCTGATAACCCCAAAAATGATGTTCAGAGTCACATATTTGTACTTGCTCGTGTTCAATTCTTGGTTTAAACACAACTCTTCTGTATCCGATAAAGTAGTTATCGTACATGTTCATGGCTTCCGGCAGAAATGTCACACACTCATGAAGGTTAAACATGATGATGATGTTAGTTCTTTTCTCAATGAAACACTACTGCAGCTCTGCACGTCGCTCTTCATATATTGCAGCATCGTACACCTCGCATGATGACGGAGAACACATTGTAGTCCACGTAACTGTGCCTCTCTTAATGTAGGTTGTATGACGGTCGCTGGTGCAACACCTAGTCCAGCGGGTAATTACACTACCAGTGTTGTCATTGCAAAGTTCATACGCAATTGCACGAGTAAACCGTACATGGCATATGTACTCTTCGCATGATTTCATAGTACTGAGTGAACAAGGCAGCTTCATACCAGGTCTTAGGTAATATACGACACACGACATTACATTAAATGGTACCGAGCGAAAACTGCCCTCATTGACGCGACAGGCCCAGTGTTCAAGTCCATTACATGATTCTACCTGCGACGGTTGGCCGGGCGGTTTGAAATGTACATGTCTGTATCCTACAGTAACGTCGCCGTCATACGTGGCTAGCGGGTTGAAATTATACACTATGTTAGCCATTGTCCCATTGTTACTAGACTTTTTGCCTCCATAGTCGAATCTTACTGTTGCAGCATTAAGCCTGACCATGTCGTCATCTGATATGAATTTGGCATACCGCATAGGCAGCCGGACACGCATCTCATTGTCTAACATACATGTTACGCATTTACTGTATACTGACTCTGTTGGGTGAAAATCAGATGCCATGTATACCTTGCCGATGACGAGCTCTCACAGCGGTATATATCGAACGGACCCGTTTAGCTTGGCGATTAGACCTTCCATGATGAGATGTGGATCAGTACTAAAGTTCTTTGCCTCGATAGATGGACTATTTATAATGGCCGGTGGTGGCGGCATTTTTTTGCCTTTGGTATAGTCCGACAAATGCCATGACTTAATCAACAACACATTAAGACAAGAGCATACAAGGTTACGCATACACGTGTCACATGTATGTTCTAACAGGCCCATATATTTCTCTCTCAACCTTCTAAACGATGGACATTCACACTCGGTTTGTAGATCGCAGATTTTAGTGGCGGTGTTGCAATAATTGCTTAAATGGCGTTTCTGCTCTGGCCTGGCCACAAATACTGTGCCATTGTTGTTACTTAGCGTGGCGACAAGTACGTTGTGTGCTTCCTCGTATTTCAAATCGCCCTCACCCCAATTGATGCCATGGTAATGTTTTTTAAGCCAAATGTTCGTTACTTTGCTTTTCACGTCCAGCTCATGCCATGGGCACGGCGGTCTGAATGTATACGTCTCTATGCGGTCATCATCGTATGCCACGCAAATACATTTAATAATAAAACCCTGCTGCCAGACGCATCCCTGAATGTTTGCATACATTATGACGTTTGCGCTGTAGCGCACGGGAGAAAATGTACTATAGTTGTAATCTATCCCAGTATTTTAACTACTCTGTCACGCACATTATATGTCACCAGACAATGATGCAGTATTAAGGCATAGGCCTGGGTGAATGCGGGGAAATTTTCAGCTGCAGTTAATTCTATTCTGCAGTTTACAACGCCGGATTTTAAACTGTCATCTTGCTAGCTAGTGTCAAACACGAGGAGCGGGGCCGTGTGCATGTACTTGTTCGGCTCAAGAATGGGAGCTTGTGTTTGACCATAGTATGAGCGCTGGAAATCTGCGTACATTTGGTAGGGCACCATATAAGAGCCGTTCGCGAAATCAATATTTAAATCTCGATAGGGGTATGCTTCAAATTTAGGAAAACCTTAACGTTTTTAATATTTACGTGGTCGAATGTCGAACAGTCCTTATTAATTACGTTTCGTTTACCGGCCTGAAACGCTACAACTATATACCTCGGTTTCTCGCTTGTTAAACTCGTTTTCACATTCCAATTTACACTTACAGAGCTCGGTACTTTAGGATATGTTTCTAAACTCCAAGTACGAAACGCCATATCTACGTTCCTGCATTTTTCTACATATTTCAAAAATTTTATGCGTTCTGTTATGTTCACTTGTACATGCGGCAGTAACCAGTCAATAGAAAGTATTGCAATGTGGCCACTTCTGCACCAGTGTCCTTGAGTGCATTCGTTTGAGAGTTCGCCATTTGCACAACTATCTCCAGCTTGGAATTAATGATTATGTGCCTATAGTCTTCAGCGAAGCCTAGCAGCATAGCGAGAGGAATACACACTTCAAATTTCCCATTAGCATAGATAGGAACCTTAAAATCTTACTCGATTCCCCAATCGGCCATTTTGGCAGCCGGTAGTTTGTTACGTGTTAATGAAAGGTAATTCTTTATCGTTGCCGTGATTCCGACATCGCGAGTGGCGTCTACTTCAATTCATAGGAGATTCTATTAATTATGTGAAGTATATCGTTTCTAATGATTTTAGTTGTTGCTGGAAGCGCATTACCCGCCCTTGTCAGCGTTATTCAAAAGCGCAAATAAGAATTACATGGCACCGTGTATATATCTTGGTTTTGTACGGGAATTCGCACCTCGGACGATGCCATGTACGGCCCTGGCAGGTAGGGTGAATAAGTGTGTATTTCCGCCTTGGTAATTGCGTCTTCGTATCCTACCGGCTTGCTTATGTTTAATATTTCCACGTCCATACTTACTCTTGACCCTTAAACCTAATTGTGTAAGGAAACGAATGTTTTCAGATGTTAGCGGAATGCGTGCCTGCCTCGTACTGACTTTAGGTGTGGTGCGATACGCTCCTTTATTCACTTTAATATAGTTAATTTTCAGCCCCATCTNTCTTTAATATGCTTAATTTTTAGCCCCATCTTTCCCCAAATGTAAACACACTGTTATTTCCTCGCCTTGAAAACGAATCAAAGGACTTTCTTGGTCTACTACGAAAACAATTACTTCCTGTACGTTCTCTATCGCGACCGGGACATATATGGGCGTTGTTGGCACACTCACGAGTTTAAATCCCTGCGGCACGTTAGCAGAGAATTCATGTAATGTCTGGCTTGGTTTACCGTTGAGATACGAACCACTAACTAAATTACAGTTTAATCTGATAACGTTAACGGGAAAAATGTTTACAGGCAAGGTAGATATGTGGGTTTTATTTGCCACGTATTTCACATTTTCAAATCCCAGCATGGCACCTAGAGTATCGATTTTCGAGAAGTCTACCTGAACACTACACTTCATCTCGCTGTGTAGAGTATTAGAATTTCCACGCAGTACTAAAGTCACGTCTGGTTCCAACTCTCGTTTAAGATAATCGGATAGATCATCAATCTCGTACGAGCCGGTAGGGATACGTACTTCACCCCTTTTACCNTCAAACTCGTACAAGCCAGTAGGGATACGCACTTCACCCCTTTTACCTTCTGCCTTAACATATCGAAACATGCAATTATAGCTATCAATGTTAGGTACCGAAAAATATGTTTGAAAATTTATCACGGCAATAGACCACTCTCCTGCCAGGTTTAGTGGTGGAAAATGCACTGACCATAATTCCGACGAATTGCCTGTCACAATCAAGGTGATAGACATGACTGACGCCTTAGTAGTATTGTGTAGACGTTAAATAACGTAGGCATAAATGACCGCAATTCCAGTCCTGTGGTCGCTGTNACATAAATGACCGCAATTCCTGTCCTGCGGTCGCTGTTCTCTCTCATGGTTATAATAAATTCTACAACCTTGAAAATATTTTTTCAGTTCTGGTGGAGCCCTTAAGTTGCCGAAGCTGTCGTAATATTTAACTCTGCTCCCGTCTTTTCTATAAGCAGTCTAGTGTGTGCCTGACCCCGAACTCGTATCTAAATCCACTATGCCACATTCTGATTTTTTCGGCCACGGTGGAAGTGTATCTCGCATAAACACTCCACGGAAATTATGTATTTTTAATTTTCGCGAAAATTTACGCAAATCAATGTTTGTCAGCGGCCGGTCGGGCAGTCCCCTTAGGACTTTCGTCTCCTCCTGCCACCGCCGCGATACAGCTTCAAGAATATACCTTTTCCCGTGTTTTTTTTCCGGCGGCAGCTAGAATTTCCGTCTGCTTATTATGCCGGAATTGTTCTGCTAAGTGTTTATTTCATCTTGAGCAATTTTCACATCTCGCGCTCTCCCGCTAGCTCCGCCTATCAGCGATTCCAAAAGTCCTATTGCAGGCAGCAAAAACGGAAGTACACCTCTGCGCTTAACTTTTCTATGCCTGTTCTTCTTAACCGTACGGCGTCTAAATATGATACCCATTCCTCGCTTAACTTTCGCCTTCATTATTTTTCCTACTGTCCACGCAGCTAATCGCTCGCCGAATTTCGTGTTTGGTGTTTTAACTATAGCTTCGGCCTTGTTCGCGAGGATCGTGTCAGCAGCGTGCCTAACGTTCAAATTNAAGGATTGTGTCAGCTGCATGTCTATCGTCTAAATTATCGCTCTCAGCGTACGCAATATCGTGTGTCTTACAGGCTGCATCTAGTGTATTTATAGGCACATCGCCACGTTGGAGTCTGCGTGCTAATCACGTTCCAGGACCGCAAAACTTGTAAGTCGGCAAGTGGGCTTCAAAAGGAAGACTATTTATTATTTCATTAACAATACCAGACCCTTTCTTAGCGGTCCTCTTTCCACAACGCATAATGTGACACTGGTGATTGCTTGCTTTAGTGTACCTGTTTTATAATAACAACCTGTTTACCACAAGGGGCCTTTTCGCTGCGAGAAAGGATGTTAGCCAGTTCTCTCTCCCCTTCGGTCACTGCCAACGCAGTCGGCCATCATGCTTTTCAGCAGCTCTCCCCTATTATGAGGCCCCGCCCCTCATGGCAAGTGGTAGCTGCGAGCGACCCTCCTGGAGATCGCTTCCCTTCGCCCAACCATGTGCCAACCAAAATGAAGGTTTTTGTCTGCAGCAGCTTTTTTTTAACGGAGATCGTCTACAGATATCCATGAGTTGTATCGCTTATCAAAACCAAGCCATTTTACGAGCACCATATCATTATTCCTACGAACAACTTTCTCGACTAAATAATTGTGTTGATATTTAGTAGGCATGATTTCCTGCTTGTAAAAAGAACCTTTTATCTGCTCGCCATTTAAATCTTCGAGTACATATGTTCGAGGCTTGTAATGCCGGATCTTTGCAACACGGAATATTTTCAGAGTCCAATTTGGGTAGTAACTTTTAGAGAAAACATTTTTAAGAGACGTGAAATGCGAACATAATCGCCTACTTTAGCTTTTTGCGTACTTGAATCTTGATATTTTTAAATCCTAAACACTGTTGATAACAGTGAATTGTCTTTTACATCCACAGGACGCATACGAATTGTTCTATGTTTCCTAGTATTGTAATTATTAATTAATCGGGGTAGCATATCCTGGCAGGTATAACTCCCTCGTGCTGAAAATTCGCGCCACATATGATTTTTCAGAGTTCTATTGAAGTGCTCCACAATTGATGCTTTTTCTCGCTAAATGTACTATAATGATTAATATTTTTCTTTTGCATTAGTGCTTGGAATGGTTTATTATAGAATTCCTTACCTAAGTCTGTTTGTAAATTTTTCGGCGAGCCCTTATCGGCCAACTCTACAGCCATAGCTTTGGTCACATCTTTACCTGTTTTCCATCTGACAGGTACGGCCCACGCAAATTTACTGTAACAGTCAATAACTGTTAACTTTTACTGGAAACCTTTATTTACAGGAGCATAAGGTATCATTTCAACCAAATCTGCCTGATACAGGTCACGAATTCCAAACAGTTGTACTTGTCTTTTGCTAAACTATTTCCTCGATGGTTTGTGTATTTCAGTGGCAATTGCCTCATGAGACATTATTCTTTCAGTATATGTAACCCCCTTCATGCAGTTCTTCTACAATATTAATGATCTCATTGGTGTGTGAATTATTTCCCGCCTGTTGGGATGCGAACAGTAGTCGTAGACGCTCGATTTATTCATTGATATCATTCCAGTAAAAACTCTCGAACTGACTGGCTTTATCAACTTTCAGCCCCGAGCCGCTAGCTAAGCCGACGTCCGGAAACAGTTTTGATACAATGTCGAATTTAGGATGCGTTTCATCTTTATATGTGTCAGCATTTATATTGTTGTCGGTTAACTGTGTGCTTGTAATATGCATCATTTTTTTTATATTTATTCAGGGCCTTACGCGAGAATTCCCCTGGTCTGCGCTTAAATAGTAGTTCGTACAAGCTGGGAGAAGCGTGAATAAGTTCGTTATCGATTTTATAGAATCATTGGGTAGGAAAAATATATCTTTATTTCCCAGAAACCATTTTTTATTCCTTCTGTAAACACCATAAAGACCATCATTAAAATGCCGAGTGTATGATCTAAGGTAATTACGAAGAGTATCCCTTTTTTTTTTTAGGTTTTGATTTATCCAACGAAACTTTGGCTGCTATTGGCTTTAATTCGGGTTCGGTCTTCACGTCAGGGAGAATATCTATTTTATTATTTAACGTGTCCAGTCGAGATGTGATTGGCTGAAACGCATGTTCCAACACTGCGTCCCTTTCGATACGTGCACGCTTAGCTTTCAAATACTTACCTCGCACCCTTGCGATGACACGAGTCAAGTATTCGGCTGCCGCAGACATAATACTGGCATTTTTAGCGTAATGTGTGTACTTTATATTAAATAATTGGCCTGTGTGAAATTGCGTTGACAATTTTATCTTCGAAAGTATTGAGTTGTTTTAGTATTGCACTACATATGTGCTCGCAATGCAGCCATTTCTCATCATCTGTACGAATATCATTTAAATGGCGGATAACTCTGTGTCGTATTAGATCCTCAATATCCGACATGCCACTAATCAAACTGCGGTTGCGACTGTCTAGTTCTTCTAGAATGCTCATAACTTGTTTATTGGTCATTCCCTCAAATATAGCACTAAGTTTATTCTCCAAGCCAGCTATGCTCCCCTGCTGTGTATGTAGCACAGCAACGCTTTTGCCGAGCGTATATGCTTGTTCGGTAAGCTTCGTGGAGATATTTGCAAAACCCTTACCCAAAGTTTGTTCGAGCGCTGTTTGAACTGAAGTGAGCTTGGCATTCATAGCAGCTAGCTTGGCAGCACTCTCGTTCGCTATGCGTAAATTATCATTTAATGTTGAGGCGAGTGTTGTAAGTGATCTGTAATCGACACAGTCGCCTAGATCGGTAAGTTGTGCTTCTACTGCGGGAAGTTTACTCGATACTACGCTTCGCACGTTATTTGATAAAGTCTGAAAATGTTTTGTCACAGTAACAGCCAATGTACTACCTGTGCTGAGGTTCGATTCTACATTAGTGGTTAATGTGGCTGACGAGTTTAGCGTTCAGACTGTCCACTTAAGCTCCCACATCGGTAATTTTTTTCTCTGTGGCTGACACCGTGCTGCCTACCGCATCGATTTTCTGCACTTTATCGGTTACTTTGTGAAGCTGAGCATCCAGCTTGGTAAAGGGTGCATTTGTGTTGGCGAACATGCGGCCTTCCATGGCTACTAAATTCGATTAAATTTTTTTGGGGATGTTCTCCGACTTGAGGTATGTGCCTAGCAACGCTGTGAGGTCTGCTAGCACTCCAGCACTGATCTGATATCCCATATTAGCGATTTTATTCTCCACAGCGGATATTCTACCTCCTAATGCGTTTAGTTTCAACAGGTCTTCAGATATTTTGTGTAGCTGGGCCTCCATTTTGGTAGACAGTACGTTCGTGTTACCAGGCAGCCTGCCTTCCACTGCTTCGAGTACGTCTCCGCTAGTAACGGCCGTGATGTGTGATACATTTTCAATTAATGATCCGAGGTGGACATCCATGTTTGCGATCAATATATTAGTATCATAAAGTCTGTTTTCCACCATAGTGAGTTTCCCGCCCAACACAGACAATTTCTTAACATCACCGGACAATGTATTGGTCCGTGGGAGTGTCTAGACCTACTGGTGACACATGTTCTTACAACCGCGATAGTCGTGCGAGAGGCCATTACTGACATTGTTTCTTTTCTTCATAAGCATATTGTGCAAACATAAAAAAAAATGTGACGTGGGGACATTGGATGCAGGCCTTGGAGTTCCTAGCTTCGTCCGCAATATTACCAACGGCGGCGCCGCTGCGGAGAAGCTGCTACAATACTTCGTCTCGTGCGTCGATGCCAAGAATTTCACTGCAGCGAATGGGTCCTGATCCGCAGTCGATCAAGTCAGTTGCTCAACATATGATTTCAACCAGACATTACAATGAAGCAAGCGAGCACTTCTGGCAGTATTACAGATTACGCTTCGTTCATTTATTTACAGAGCAGTGGTGTGATGTGTGACGAGGTTCATTAGTGTTTTCATTCTACGCCCGTTTTTTTGTACTTGAAATGTAACCCATGACGAATTTCATTAGACATTAAAATCAGATTGATTACTGCGAAATACAACGTGTGTACGTATTCCGTTTAATAAAAGGCATAGTGTCACGCTTTTTATTTCTTTTTTTATAACACAACATATTAATTTTTTGATACTTTCAATTAATTATGCTGCTAATCAAGTACTTTTTAACTGGGCTGAGATAATTTAAAGTATTTTAATTTGGAATATATATTCATCTTCAACACATAAGAAACTAACACAACATATAAATTTTTTGATACTTTCAATTAATTATGCTGCTAATCAAGTACTTAAAAAAAACACTTCAATGTGCACAGCCTCGCACGATTTAACGGCTAGAGGGGTGGTGGTGGTGCCAACATGGCTGCCACTAAGGAGGGGTCACGACGAACAGACAGGGGTGACGCTGCATCCAATATGGCTGCCTATAATTTAAGACAATTATACTTTTTTTAATTAACTGGCTGGCAAAAAATTGCTGCCATTGAAAACAACTTGTACTGACTGCAAACATGGCTGCCAACATGGCCGCTGCTGCTGCAGCTGCTGAGGTGGTGGTGTCAACATGGCTGCCACTACGGAGGGGTGGCACCATCCAATATGGCCGGTGATAATTAAAAAAAAATTATACTTATTTTTATACACATTTTTTTCATTTGCTGCCTGACAAAATGGCCGCCAACTTGTACTTACTGCAAACATAGTCGCCGATAGTTTAACATTTTTTAAAAATAAATTTTACATAAGTTTCAAATAATTTTTTAATTTACTGGCTGGCAAAATAACCACCACCATTGAAAACAAACTTGTACTAGCTGGCAAAATGACCGCC
>NQII01011282.1:0-10311 GCA_002778355.1 Clitarchus hookeri
GACAGTCACCAAAATAAAGTTGTAATTGCAATTTTGTCACTGGTACTGAAGTCTTAAAGATGCCTTGAATTGTCTTGGGGTATTACAATTAATCTGGAGGTTACGAAAATCAAATGTTTTCTACTTTACTACAATGTAACCTCTGAAAATATTTTTTTTGAGGGCCAAAAAAGTTACATGCAGACAAAATAATGCACATGAGTTTGCCTCTGTAATCTTCTTCCTAATGTTAAAGTTGAGTTGGATTACAGTAGAAGTCCCTATCCCACTCCTTTGGGAAGGCACCACAGGTAGGCCAGGAGGGGAAGGGATTTGTNAAAAAAAAAAAAAAAAAAAGAGGCAAAGCTACAAGGTTTTTGTGGAAATAACGAACTTTCAATGCTTTTTTTAAATGTAATTCCTACAATCTGCCCTCCATCTCCTTCTCACACCCTCCAGATGATAATTCTGCCCCCTCCCTGGCCGGGGTGGCGTAGTGATCGGACTACTCGCCTCCCACCTAGGCGAACTGGGACCACTTCCAGATTTTTGCATGTGCGAATGGTGGGTTTTCTCAGGGATCTTCAGTTTATACCACCCTTACATTTTGGCACTGCTCCATACTTACCTCGCTTAACCCTCATTGGCTCTCCAGACCAGCAGCCCAAATCAAATCACTCCACCTCCCTTCTGACAAGCTGAAGACGCTTCTCACACAGATGGCATCTGATTCTCTCTCTACTTGTAGAAAAGAAGCCTGCTTGGGTCAAGCACTATGGTCTCTTCAGACTTTTTGACTCAAACCTTTGCAATATCACCCCATATATGACGTGTTTGGTTGATTNTGGCTCTCCAGACCAGCAGCCCAAATCAAATCACTCCACCTCCCTTCTGACAAGCTGAAGACGCTTCTCACACAGCAGGGCATCTGATTCTCTCTCTACTTGTAGAAAAGAAGCCTGCTTGGGTGAAGCACTATGGTCTCTTCAGACTTTTTGACTCAAACCTTTGCAATATCACCCCATATATGATGTGTTTGGTTGATTNAAGCACTATGGTCTCTTCAGACTTTTTGACTCAAACCTTTGCAATATCACCCCATATATGATGTGTTTGGTTGATTCCAAAATATACCATGCATCAGAAGTGTTTTATCTTGTAACAACATAAAAGTACCTTATTTTTGGTTAAATTAAATTTATATTCTTTCCCTTATAATTTATATGAATAAAAACAGGGAGGAAATAGATATGTTGGCAATGCCTAGTATGAAATAGTCCTTATGCAAAATTTTATTACACTGAGTGTACACAAATGCAGTGCGCTGTCCCTTGGGCATAATTTTCTAGGCTTTGTTTACATGATGTGGAGGAATATCCTAGAAGTAGAACTTTTGTGCTTCAGAAATGTGCGAAGTAACTATGACTGGCCCGTACACACTTTGCAGCCTGCTTGAAATGGCGGAAATTCAGCCACTCTTTATCCGATGTTGTAATCTGGGGCCACCTGAGGGTGGTGACATCAGATAGCGTGTGTCAAGGTACCATGTTTTTAGACAGTGTGTGCATATTTCTTGTTCCAAGTACAGAAACCAATATTAACTATGCTGACTCTTGTGAAAGTAAGTTGGATGCAAAGTTTTTAAAGGAAAGGTTTTCAGTACTGTGAAATAAACAATTGATATGGCAAAGGCAATACATTGAGGTTTTACGGTACAGGACATTCAAAACACAAGTTGGAATCCAGTTTTTATTAACAACCTTGTGACCCTTGCTTACAATGTAAAATTATGATGAAATTTTCATTAGTACCACATACTTACATCATCAAGGGCAGTCATATTTTCACACGACTCGGGCACAAATGCAAAGTGTTTCCATAACTTTGTCATACTAATTACGCAGTGGCTCTGGTATAAAAGTCACTTGCTCAATGCATGCGTATGTTACGAGTAAAGCTGCAGGGGCCTACACTTGGTGAAGAGATAGTTAATGTCCAGAAACACTAGGTGTCCCAATATAATGTACACACTTTTTGTATGTTAAAACAGAGAAACTGTTCAAGACAATCTGATGGGAGTGCATGTATTTGGTGCTATAAGGACAACGCTCGGTGTGCGCGAGCATATACAACCATTCTGCTGTTGCCAGTTTCATTTACAGCCGTGAGCACCGCGAGTGGATTTTTAGTGTTACCGAGAACATGATTGAGGTGCAGAGACCACGGAGGGCAGAATTTCATTCTGAGCAACTGTCGNGATTTTTAGTGTTACCGAGAACATGATTGAGGTGCAGAGACCACGGAGGGCAGAATTTCATTCTGAGCAACTGTCGCATATAACAATAATTTGAATATGTGACACGTTTGAGAGGAATGGAACTGTATGTGATGTGAAGAAAGGATGGTGCAGCATGAAAAGAATGACATGGACAAGGGAAGTGTGGGGACCGTNGGAACTGTATGTGATGTGAAGAAAGGATGGTGCAGCATGAAAAGAATGACATGGACAAGGGAAGTGTGGGGACCGTGTTACATTCACACGTTCCCCTCAGAAGCCAATATCTGTAGGCAAGCTGTGTAAGAATGAGGTGTCCGTACGTAGAGGGTCCACCACATTTTAAAGCTCTTAGTGGGCTCTACACTCCCACATTATGTTGCGCTATGAATGAAGAAAACCCAGATAGGCGTGTCAAATTTAGAGTGTGCTGTGAACGTGTGCAACGGACATGAGATGCCGTGAGGAACTCAAATCCACTCGCACAGAAACCGTAGCTACTATTTGTTGATGTGTTGTACATTGTTGCAGATGATGCCTTGCTGCTGACGGCAGACGTTACTAACATTTACAAATACAAGCAGTCCCATCAATTTGTCTTTAATCTCAGTTATTCCCATCCAATGAGTGAACACATTAATTTTGGGCAGCCGGTAGATGATGCCATCCAGACACTTTGCTTACTTCACATTTTTGTAGCAGAAGGGTTAACACGCTACGAGTTATTTTGCATATGTGTAATTAAGATGGCATGATGGCTTGGTATGGGATGGGTAGGCCCTAGTCAGTAATCGCTGTGAATAATATAAGTGTTTCTCACATTCTGAGTTTGTCTCCAGCATTGGGAGTAGTCTGCTGAAGTTCTGAAGCTCTATAAATACTAGGATGCTCAGAGTTGCTTTATTTTTGGCATTATCTAGTGTAAGTACACCACAATCCTCCTCAGCTGTTTAGTTCCGTTTGAATGTGCACGAGATATGGCTGCCACTAGCAAATGTTGCTAGTGGTCGCACATCGAACATGGTCCAGAACTGTATACAGTAATCCACACAGATGAATTGCACCACTTGCTGGTCTTGGCACAGTTGGTGAGTGGTGGTTTTGCAAGCTGTCAGGATCTCCAACTGGCATTTGGTATAAGAAAACCCATGTGGAGCTTTACGCTCCCATATGTCTGTTTCAATAAGCAAAGGCTGATGACTTGCTGCTTTCTGTTGCAGGTTGTTATAAGTAATAATTTTTCTCTTGTTTCTCTCCTGTGGAAATGGAACAAAGCCGAACCATACAAGGTGTTCATTTTCCCGAGGACAAGATAATATTGAAGATATTCCTTGCTGCTTGTACACCGTAGAACCACTTTTTACGCCCTCTTACTGCACACTTTCTTGCACTTTAAATCTACTTATTTCATGTTTCCTGTTTTTACAGCATAAATTTCTTCTTCTCACAATTTCCTGCATTTTGCAACAATTTTTTGTGCTAACTTGAGAAGTGTAAAAAAGGAGTTTCACTGTACTTTGATTTTCAGCACCACAATTAAGCAGTCATGTCGCAGATATTGTGGCCGAGCAGGCATTAGACCTTATTAGCATATTTGGTGGAGTTAAGTATAACTTGGCATTTTATAATTCTTGGCAGTCTAGCAGATAGTTGCTGTAGTTTGGTGAATGGTGTAGAAGCGCCTAAATAAATATATACAAAATATATAATACATTAAAAATATATTAAGTACATTATAAATATAATATATAAATGNACAGATATTGTGGCCGAGCAGGCATTAGGCCTTATTAGCATATTTGGTGGAGTTAAGTATAACTTGACGTTTTATAATTCTTGGAAGTCTAGCAGATAGTTGCTGTAGTTTGGTGAATGGTGTAGAAGCGCCTAAATAAATATATACAAAATATATAATACATTAAAAATATATTAAGTACATTATAAATATAATATATAAATGGACAGAAGTACAAGTACTCTCATTCTAGTACCCGTCAACACGCGCGCGTGCACTGTGACGTTTTGCAGGCTAAGCCAGCTTCATAGAGCGGCAAGTGCACCCATCATAGCTACAGACACCTGTTTGTTGTGTCGCACGAAATTGCAAAATAAACACAAAATACACAGTTTCTCGCAAAAAATAACATACCTCGCAAAAAACAACAAAACACACACAAAATGTGTGAAAAAATACAGTATTTCGGCGTGTGCAGATCGCACATTTCCACAAAAAAATTGTTGTCAACATACACTACAGTTTAACATTTTAACGTAGTTTCTAAGGAAGAGAGAGAGAGAGAGAGAGAGAGAGAGAGAGAGAGAGAGAGAGAGAGAGTGTGTGTGTGTGTNTCTCATTCTAGTACCCGTCAACACGCGCGCGTGCACTGTGATGTTTTGCAGGCTAAGCCAGCTTCATAGAGCGGCAAGTGCACCCATCATAGCTACAGACACCTGTTTGTTGTGTCGCACGAAATTGCAAAATAAACACAAAATACACAGTTTCTCGCAAAAAACAACAAAACGCACACAAAATGTGTGAAAAAATACAGTATTTCGGCGTGTGCAGATCGCACATTTCCACAAAAAAAATGTTGTCAACATACACTACAGCTTAACATTTTAACGTATTTTCTAAGGAAGTGTGTGTGTGTATATATATATATTTATATATATATATAATTAATAGCTTTTTACTTGTGCAATAATTTGTTTACTCGCATTCATAAACAAAATAACCATCCCGGACGCGTAGACATGTTGGAGCTCGGCCATAGATGCCGTACATGAGAAAATTTCGCTGCTGTACGAGACAAATATACGTAGTTTGCACGCTCGCCGTCGCGTCACAAGTGCGCATTAATATTATTCCTAATTTTTTATCAAAAATTTTTGGTGGGCCTATACACGCACGCAGAGTATACACGTCAAAATAGGTACATTTCTGTTGTGAATCCACATGTTTAAGCCGCTAATTCGATAAATTGATTCAATATGCAGTCGGGATTGGAAAGTCGACTTAAGCGATATTTCGAAAACATTGCCCCTGAAGCGATATCACTATGTTTCGGAAATAAACTGATCTTGGTGACAAACTAATTTTGTTTGCATTTTGTCCCTGTTCACTTGTCATTGCATAATTAATGTAATCTTGTTTGTAGCTCTGGTAGAGCACTGTTATAAAAGCTGTAAATTACTTAGCATTTGGAAAATGCTACTGCACCAGTGGCAGCAACGCTCTCCTCACAACGTAGTCACCTGAAAAAAATGTTTGAATTGCTAAAAGATCGTCTCCCCCCCACCCCCGGAAAACATCAGATGCACTTCCAAAGTTTTCCAAACAAAGTCAGTCAGTCACATTTGACTTCACAGTTAAAAATGGTCGATGAGAGGAGTCTCAAGAAATTAAATGATTTAATTGAGTTTGACAGTGGTCAGGAATTCATTGAATGTCTCGGTAAACTCTTTGATCCAAGAAATATTGTAAAATTGTCTTTAAAAAACCATGAAATATGCGATGCAATGAAAAAAGTACCTATCTTGTGTGAACTTTCATCTGAGTGTCTGCAACCATATCTTTTGTTCAGGGATTCTGTAGTTAACATGTTTCGAAATGATCAAGATGTCAGCAATGTAGATACTGAAAGGAGTTTCTCAATGTATGGGAATATGATGACTTTAAGCCAAGCAATATGGAATTAATGGCAATGCTTGCATTTTCTGATTGAAGGTTTGCTATTTTTTTTTTGTGCCATCACCAAAGTTTGTTGCAATATGAAATATGTGCAAGTGCATTTTTTAACCAAATATATATAATTTTAATTTTCTGATATTACCAAACCATTTTTTTCTCAGCCAAATTTTAGCAAAATTTTTGACGAAATGAATTTAAAATTGACGAAAAATGCACTGAAATCAACTAAAAAAATTGGACGAAATCTATCAAAAATTTTCACCGCAAACAAATGTCTCTAATCATAGCCAACTTTTTTTGGAATGGTGTCAGCCAAATAAAAGTGGAAGTGAAACTACACTGATTTTGTTTAACCAATTTTAATTGGCTCCACAGATATAACTATTAATTTCTATGAGCATTGCAATTGTTTAATAGTGTCAAATTCATATTGTTACATGGACGCCTGAGGTGCGTATGAAAGTTCGTGAGGGATGGAGGTTTTAATAAAAAAGTAAAATAACTAAATTTAATAATTATATTTATTCACACAGCTATTTATAGCATTAAATTAACTATTGCCACTCTTACTATTTTTATTTCTCAGCGAGGGCACCATTTAATGTCTATGTCAACTCCAATTAACGCCCTTCTCGTCATTAATACGTGTTCAGTCTGTCTGTTGCCATCATCTGTAATGTCTTTCACTCATGCATCTAGTCCAATAGGGCAGCAAACCACTAGAACATTCTTCAGATAAATAGAGAAACTCAATACAACCAAGGTCAGCAGTGCGTGCCGCAAAAAGCATTATCGTGTCGGTTCACTTTTTGGTAATAGATACGTGGCTCTTGGTTTAGCATGTGTCTGTACAGTGGAACCGCGTTACTGTGAGTATGGCCTATAGCATCACGTCTGCTATTGCGATAGTTTTTAAATGCACCGTCATTTGCCCTATCATTCGAAAGGTACTTAATTTTGTTTATAACGAAAATTTGATAATGAAGCCTTTCGCTATAGCAATAAGAACATTTGTAAACTCGTATTTTTTAAATGTTTAAACACGTATTACAAGTGACATTTGCCCACTTGCCATGACCGAGCCAGCCTTTGTTAATCTCTCGCGTCGGTGGCGAGAGAAGGGTGTTGTAAGGGATAAGGAAGAGGGTATGATAGGGGGAGAGCTAGTCTTGTTAAAATGGTAGGCCGCCAGCTTCCTTTTTTTTTACCATGCTGGAATGTCGACCCTAAAAAAACCGTTTTGTCACCTCTTCCCTCCTCCACTACCCGAGAGGTTGGCTATCCTCTGTCATACACGGAAACAAAGAAGGCTTGGAGGAATTTATCAAGCGATAACATGAATAGGAAAGGGAGTGGAGGGGAAACGCACACATGTGGAAGCTCTGCTTTGCGGCGAGACAGGATGCAAACTTTGAGGATGCATGTGACTCCCATGGATGGTGGAATGGTGCTGTGACCTACACTTAACCTTGACACGAGGACTGAACAGAGTCATGTAGTTTCTGCACGCAGTTCGGTTATGTTACTGATGGTTAACTTTTTTAAGGACACAAAGCGAAATGCTGCAAGCTAAGAGAGGAGTGACGAGGTACAGGAGAAGAATGGAAGCGACAGAGGGGCGAGAAACAGGTTGCTGAAAGTGGATAGAGGAGGGTGGGGCGAGACAGGAGAAGAGGAGGAAATGAGGGGATAGACAGGAGGAGAAAGAGAGTAGAGCAGAGGGGTGAGACACGAGTCATGGTTTGTGGCGGCAGAGGGAAGTAGGGAGGGAAGTTTTCAGTGATCTCCAGGCTCTCTCTCTCTCTCTCTCTCTCTCTCTCTCTCTCTCTCTCTCTCTCTCTCTCTCTCTCTNGTGTGTGTGTGTGTGTGTGTGTGTGTGTGTGTGTGTGTGTGTGTGAGAGAGAGAGAGAGAATGAGTGGTAGGCAACCAACTCCCTCCCGCCATCCCTCATATTTGGTGGAGGGGTTAGAAGAATGGAAGAGAAAATAACGTCGCGTCTGCTGGTCGTTACATAATGCCGCTGTCAGACAGATTTTTTTTGTACTAACTTGTCCCTGCATACGCGTAGTTTACGGCATTCTTTAAACACAGGATCTACAAGGGCAAATACAATTTNTGTACTAACTTGTCCCTGCATACGCGTAGTTTACGGCATTCTTTAAACACAGGATCTACAAGGGCAAATACAATTAAAAAGAAATACGGGTCACACTAAATTTTCTTATAACGATAATTCGCTATAGCGATAATTTATATTGCCCTTGTCGGGTTCCACTGTAATTCCAAACATCCCATTGACTTCCTGCAGCCGCTATCATATAACCTCTGTCCTTCACTTCCACTTGACTGCATGGAATGTGAAGCAGTGAGCGCGTAACAATGTTTAGAAAACATATTACTTTTTTGGTAGTTATGGGTCAATTAGATTCTTTGAATTCTCGATACCACCAATCCTTCACTAATAATAAGAATAGAAGAATTAAGATTTTTAGCGATCAATTCCAAGTATTGAAGATTGTGCCATGTCCATAAGCAGAAAGTACATTTTTTTGTTACTGAGGAACCATTAATAAAACATGCACGTTAATTATCAGGCAGTGCCATAGTCATACTTTTAACTAAAGGCAACTGTGCGCAATATGTGGCTGCCATCACATGGTGTGTTGGAAAAGTGTGGAGTTCTTTTCACTCTCTCTTTTATTCACAGCATGTTGTGCATGGCATTAGGGTCATACGGTTATAATACAAAATGCATGCAAATACAGAACACACTAATATTTCACTCTTATGCACTGTTATTAGGGATGTCACACTCGATTCTTGAAGAATCGTATAATCTAGAATCGGAAGTCCAAGAATCAAAGCAACAAAAACCAATTCCTACAAATACATAACCTATCACCTCCAAAAAACCTTTTAAAATTACTTATGTATGCCAGTAAATCAATCACTCTTGGAAAATTATTTTGTGTGTGAAAATATGAGATGTGGAAATAATCTGGAAATAAAACTGTACTGAACGTGTTCAAATTGACCATTTGGTATTTAGTATTTAGTAGCTTCAGTTTGGTCGCGATTTGGCAGTTTTGTTTTTAGCAAGTTTCATTACATTCTAAAAACTAGTGGTGTGCAGGATCCCAAACTTCTGGAATTCATAACGATTTTCTCGCCGGGCAAGAAATAATTTTTTTAGGATATTTTTGGGAAAAATTTATGTTCACGTCCGTATGTGTTGTTCCAACTAAAATACAAATCGGGTTTCATGCGAGAAGCTTTGTATAGACTCTCTACATATGCGATTATGATTTGATGAATCAAATATTGTCGAGAAAGTTTTGATTCTTCCGTTTATTCACAGATTTCAACTGTCGTTTTATAAAAAAATTGGTAAGTCATATATTATGTAGCGTTAACACTGCGTATTTATTACAAAAATTAACTAAAACTGGTTGCAACTTGCACTATTAGGAAGTTACGGTAAACCGTGCGCACTGAATTTGTCTTATATGCGAGTGACATCTATAAGTTGCAAGTATCGACTACTGGCTGGTATGGGACTCGAGTTTCGATATACATAACCTAAACATTCACGTAAAAATAAGCTAGTACACAATTAATGTTTAATTCGACTCCAAATGTTTAACTATATTGCTGAGATCTAACATGGTGTTTTTTAATATGGGTTTGGTTAAAATGATTGGTAACACACCAGCAAATTTTCTGTTTTTTTTTTTTTTGGAATGCGTTTGTTTTTAATTGTGTGTTGNTTTTTTTTTTTTTTTTTTTTTTTTTTTTGGAATGTGTTAGTTTTTAACTGTGTGTTGTGCTCATTCGTCGCCGGAACATTCAAAAACTCCAAACGTAGCAAATTTGCAATGTAAAAAAATTTAATTAATTTACTTTGCTACTTTTAATTTTGTTATTGATAGAGGAATTAGCTTCGCTAGCCTACAGATTCGGTATGTTGCATTCATAACTTGGCTGCGATTGCAGTTGCACTACATGATTCAAAGCGTGTGTGTTCACGGACGTTAAAACTTCCACTGAAAGTTAATTTGAGTAAATTTGTGTCAGTGTACACACATTTTACTACCAAAAATGCTACTCTTGCAAACTTTTNCTACTTTCGCGCATTCGACTTTCGTACAATTCGCGCTTTCGTACATTGGTTTCTTACACCATAAATTCGACTTTCGCGTGTTTGCTTCGTTCTTTCGTACATAACCAAAAAAAAATATCGCGCGCATGCCTCCACGAGAAACGTAAACAACATAGATATATGGATTGTTTATATTCTGTAGGTTTTGTCTTCTCAAATAATATTGCAGCAAAGTTGACTTATACTACGTAGAGACCTCTGGTGTG
>NQII01011282.1:12067-23197 GCA_002778355.1 Clitarchus hookeri
CTCTATATATATATATATATATATATATAGACACACACACACACACACACACGCATCGACATCAAGAATCAACAAAAAGTGGAATCGTTACATCCCTAACTGTCATAGTTAATAAATTATTACAGGGACAATTAGTTTATTTTCCTGAAGCAGGTTAAAGGTTAACGCTATTGTAATTGTCATTGGTTCCACTGAGCCAGTTATGCATTTTGTTTTCTTTTTGCTAAATGTAAACATGACATTTGTACATTGTATGCAAATTACAATTACTTTTGTTGTAACTGTGTTAGGCCTGTTCTAAAGATGGTAGCATAATTGTAAAACACTCAACAATTTGAATTTGTCAGAAATTAGGAAAATGTNTTAGGCCTGTTCTAAAGATGGTAGCATAATTGTAAAACACTCAACAATTTGAATTTGTCAGAAATTAGGAAAATGCAAAATGTGTTCAGTTTAGATTAATATGAGATTCTCAAGTAAATATGACTTCTGTGTTGTGCATTCGTCACTGTAGCTCCACAATTATTGGGCATTTCAAGAACATTGTGTACATACTGTTCACTTCCTNGTGTTGTGCATTCGTCACTGTAGCTCCACAATTATTGGGCATTTCAAGAACATTGTGTACATACTGTTCACTTCCTGGATTGTATATTTAACTTACAACTTTACCGGCATGAACGTCTTGTTACCACAGTAATGGTGTTAGCAATAGGGCAATATTTTTGGCAAACCTCTTTAAATACGCGGTTTGTAAAATAACAACATTCTTTTAGCTCAGAGATTTTTGGGTTATGTAATATTCACATTTAAGTGGTTAAATAGTAGGTTCACTTATGAACATATTTCATATTTTATTTAGATGTTTAACAGAAGTATCAAAAGTAAACAACTCCTTTCTAATATATTTGGGGGGGGGNGGGGGGGGGGGACATAAAAAGGCATAGGCCTATCTACGTATTTTAGTTATGCTGCAACTAGGATTATAGCAGGTATACTAAATTTTGGTAATCTGCAATTAAAAAAGAGATATCAAAGTTTTGATGCCTTGGGTTATCATTTCATCTAAACTATTTCTGTCCCTTAAATTATGTATTACGGATTAATTTTCAGCTTCACTACAAAATTTCAGTAGAATCGAGAATTGAACTGAGAATCTGAGTACTATGACAAAATCGTATTCAGAAGTGATAAATTGATGGAATCAACCCATCATTATTTTTTAGTCAACAGTTTTTTTTCTGGTGTCTTAAAAATTATACCAATCTGTATATGATTATTAAGTATTGCGAACATTTTCATACTTAGGTAAACAATCTGTAGACTGAAAATTAAACTGTTTCACAAACAAGGTTGCTAACCTTAATTTAAAGTTTCAATCCAAATAATATCAAATTCAAGAGAACCAAAATTTAAATTTTTATGTAACTGCCTTGCTTAATTTTTTAANTTTCAATCCAAATAATATCAAATTCAAGAGAACCAAAATTTAAATTTTTATGTAACTGCCTTGCTTAATTTTTTAATTTGTAACATACTGTACTTACAATTCTCTGTCATACACTTAAAACACCGAAACCTGATTTTCCTGTAAGAATTAAATATTCATGTAGACATAAAATATATTTCACTGTTCTTTCACAATCGTATGAACAAAGTACAAGAACACATGTTACAACAGTATACANTATATTTCACTGTTCTTTCACAATCGTATGAACAAAGTACAAGAACACATGTTACAACAGTATACAATGCAGTTTACTTACAATAACACTTTTCAGAACTATGATCTAAAAGTTCTTAAATGACACTTTAAAATTTATTTAATAATGANTTTACTTACAATAACACTTTTCAGAACTATGATCTAAAAGTTCTTAAATGACACTTTAAAATTTATTTAATAATGAACACTTTAAATTACTGCTTCCTTGTAAAACAAAATTAACATTTAGACAGTTGTTGGTCACACTGTTTCAGAAAAATTACACACTTTGTACAAAGCAGTGCATTGAAAAGAAATACAAAATGTAACTTTTTGCAGATTACANTTTCAGAAAAATTACACACTTTGTACAAAGCAGTGCATTGAAAAGAAATACAAAATGTAACTTTTTGCAGATTACGTCACGTCAAAATTTTCAGGAAACGCACCACGTTGTAGTCCGCAACGCAGAGGTATGGAAGGTGGTGATGCCATGTGAATACTCCTGATGTCTGGAAAAAAATAATGAATACCATTTGCTGACAGTGTATATAGTATTGCTATTGTGTGTGTGCTTCTAGCAGCAGCACAACCATTTTNTTTCAGAAAAATTACACACTTTGTACAAAGCAGTGCATTGAAAAGAAATACAAAATGTAACTTTTTGCAGATTACATCACGTCAAAATTTTCAGGAAACGCACCACGTTGTAGTCCGCAACGCAGAGGTATGGAAGGTGGTGATGCCATGTGAATACTCCTGATGTCTGGAAAAAATTAATGAATACCATTTGCTGACAGTGTATATAGTATTGCTATTGTGTGTGTGCTTCTAGCAGCAGCACAACCATTTTTTAAACATCTAATGCAAGCAAAAATTCTACAACTGCTTCTGATTCATTCACAAATGCTATAACAAAATAATAATTACGGATGTGTGTTTGATATCCATAAGCATTACAATGCATGTTTAACGTTCTTTAATAATATTGATTAAAGTTTGCAATTGCCAGCTCATGCACAACCAAAATAATGAATCGCTGAGACAAATTTGTTTTCATTCTGTACTATTAGAGCAAACTCAATTCTAAGACCCTTTCATGGTTCCCACCAGAAAAAGGGTTGTTATTAAAAGAATTTTTCAATTAAATTTTTTTATGGTTTCCTAAAAAAAAGTATTATTTCAAAAGGGTTGCTATTTCAGGGGTCTTAGAAACTTGAGTTGGATGTACATGCAGGTAGAGATTAGGTCAGTTCCCAGGTCAAACATTTCTCAAGCATAATTGGAGGTATGTATGCATACTATGTATTACAAGCAATAAACGGTTACCACATAATTGAATAAAAGTTAAATAATACTGATTGTATATAATGAAGATTGTTTTTAAGGTTTAATGTATTTGCAGATTAAATGCCAATGTGGAATAAAAGTACTGACATCACTGGATCAGCATATCTATTGTCCAGTTCATGTAAGTGTGGTAAATTTTGACAGTTCTACAAAAGTAGTGGTGTCGTAATGCATCCCTCCGCCACAGCTGTTCTGTCAGTGGAGAAAACTGCGTTTGTAAACAAATGTTATTCGCCCAATGCACGCTTGCATTTTCCTCGTGTTTCCTGTAATGGTAGGCACTGAAAGGCTGACGTTAGCTAACTTCTGTCCAGTAATCAATGTGGGATTTTTAACAAGCTTGTCAATCCAACCTGCTTTATTTTTGTAATTACCAAGTAAATTTGCTAGGACCCTTTTTATTTTGCTTTGGTCAAGGGTAAACGGAAACGGGGGATGGGGAGGCTTTAGTTTAACGTATTTCGTGAGACGGCATTGTTTTGTGGTTCTTCTTAAGTGTCATTTTAAGTTGCATATTGTTTTGATGGAGCAGTGGAAAATTTTACTTGTACGGAAATAACATTCAAATTATTATAATTTTAAAATTTTAACTTCAATATAAAAAAATGTGATATATATATGATACTGTTCGTACAGATGCAGCAATAAAAACACATTTGACGGAAGTTAACCTTTCACTTGTTGGATTTACGGTATAGGCCAAATAATTAAATAATATTTTCACACTACAAAAGAGTTGAAAGTATGGCTTTTTTAGACTACACACATTTCAAACATTATAGTATCTAACACACAAACCTACTGTTTGTAATTCGCAACCTCTTGAACACGTGTTTTCTATGGAAATCCTTGCACAATTACTTTACTAAATTCATGTTTGTCCGTCACTGACATCAGCAGAATAATTCAGTAATATCGACACTTTGCATGTTTCCTGAGAAACCAACAAACTCAAACTTATATTTGTGTCACTTCATGGCGGATACCGGTTGGAAAATGGTGGAACAGGCAGTTTTACAAAGTGGTAAACACGTGCTGGTATATTACATTTCATTCAAGAAAACACACTAAAACGGTACCGCGAACCAACAATGTTTAATGAAAGCAAATAAAAAAATAATTAACTACCGATAAAAAATTTTGACAAAACCAACAAAGTACTCTTATAAACACAATTTAAAAAAACATGCACAACGGTGTTCACCAAGCCGAATCATAATTGCTAGACATGTTTTAAAGCAAAAAAAAAAAATATATATATATTGCTTTAAAAACATAATCTAAACAATAAATGTTGCAAGTACAAGCAGAGTATAAAAGAATACCACAACTTTGAAGGGCTATAATATCAAAACCAAACAACCTACAACCTTGATTGACCAATCAAATGAACCGTAGAACCGTGAAGTTTGTTTACCATACGTTCCTAAATGTTCAATGTGACCACCACGAGCGGCCCGAACGACATCTTAGCGATAATCGAACTTGTTCCACGCTCTTGTCAGCATGTCCGGTGTTACGGTTTGGTTGACGTCCATAATTCTCGTTTTGAGGTCGTCAATGTTAGCCGGCAATGGTGGACGAAACACTTGATCCTTTATATACCCCCATAGAAAAAATTGCACTGTGTAAGATCCGGGCTTCTTGGAGGCCAGTAATGAAGAGCCTGGTCACCAACTGCTCCTCGACTAATCCAGCGTGGTGGCGACGTCTCTTTCAGGTATCCACGAACAGTTAGGTGCCAATGGGATGGCGCACCATAAAGGAAACATCAGACTGTCCCCTTCACATTGACGTGTCGAATGCGACCACCTCAAACCAAGAGTTACGTACACCATCCAAACCGTAACACCGGACATGCTAACAAGAGCGTGGAACGAGTTTGATTATCGTGTAGATGTCGTTCGGGCCGCTCATGGTGGTCACATTGAACATTTATGAATGTATGGTAAACAAACTTCACGGTTCCACGGTTCATTTGATTGGTCAATCAAGGTTGTAGGCTGTTTGGTTTTGATATTATAGCCCTTCAAAGTTGGGGTATTCTTTTATACTCTGCCTGTATAGTTAAAGTTTTAAATTACAACTTTTAGTTCTGAGTACTATTTTCTTCCATAGTCATCATCAAAATTGCCAACTTAACATACATCCCACAGTAATTCATCAGCTGATGCAATACTTTGCAAATGAGAGCATCTACGGTTTACAGGCTGTGTAGGTTGGTCACATTGTCTGTCAAATTTTACCCCACTTATATGAAATGAACAACACTATTTGTAGGTTGGCACAGCTCAAAGCTTATGTATTTGCATTATTTTTATGAAATGTGCAGATGCGGCTCATAGATTCTGAAAACTTGTTAAGCAGATCTAATTTTCAACTGTATGAACTTCATAAATATAGAGAAAAAATAAAGAAATAACAACATATATTTAATTAGAGTGAATGTGAGCCAGTCCAGTTGCGTTCACGGATGCAACCCCTCTCATACTCACCTTGATTCAATATGTGTAGCAGTTATTTTGAACTCCCATTTTCACTGCAGAACTAAATGTTTGTTTCATAGCAAGTCTGAACTATAGTCATAATACCATTACTGTATGCAAAACACCACTTAAATTATGTAAATATGAAGTGAGACAACATACAATTCAGNATAAAGAAATAACAACATATATTTAATTAGAGTGAATGTGAGCCAGTCCAGTTGCGTTCACGGATGCAACCCCTCACATACTCACCTTGATTTAATATGTGTAGCAGTTATTTTGAACTCCCATTTTCACTGCAGAACTAAATGTTTGTTTCATAGCAAGTCTGAATTGTAGTCATAATACCATTACTGTATGCAAAACACCACTTAAATTATGTAAATATGAAGTGAGACAACATACAATTCAGTTTTGTTTTTGTAGTCATTTATTGTATTATAGAAATTTGGCAGGAGTTTATTTCTATGACTAACCATTTACAATAAATGTACCATAGAAAATGTGTACTTTACAAGACTGGAGAACATGCTCGACTTAATCTGTTTTTTTTTCTGATGGGGTAAAATATTTACAGCACAAACTTTATGGAGTGCCCATCAAGGGGAGAAAGTACTTTTATCCTCTTTCTCCAAATTACCTCATGTTTGGTGAGGATAATACAGAAAATATTAAGAAAGGTACACTATACATGTTATTTCGCACGTACCACAAGATGCTGTGTCAGGAGAGGTATCTTGCTGTCAGTCTGTGTGATCGTGAGCTGATGGTCCGGCTGACCAGCTGTCGCGATGTACTGCTCACTCAGTCTGGAGAACTTCACACGCTGGCCACCACCCACGTACAGATGCCATGTCTCCACGGGTTGGCTAAACACAACCATCAACTCACTAACTACACATCATACGGTACAGCTGTGTATCATGCTATTAGGTGTACTTTCTCTAAGTTTTCTGTACCATACTAGCGAGGTGGAAAATAATTTCACTCGGTGGAATACAGTTCCACCTCCTCCCAGAAATAAATTATTTAAAATTGGTAATGGCTGTCTTATTCACTCCAAAAACTTCCAAATATTGACATTGCATTTTGAGACATACAAGACAGCACTGCATTATCACCTTCATAATATTTGTAAAAGAAAACTTGTACACAATTATTAAACTTTATTTCACCACAACTTTTATCAAGTTAAATTTGAGGCAATTTAGACTTTTTCACAGGTATGCAGCAAAATGAGCCTACCAATTACTTTCTCAGCAGACACAATTAATGGTCTCTGCATACTTTGATAATGTAACAATGTCAGTTAAACATATTTTATTTGTTTCACTTTTTATGTTTATAATATACAGAAAAACTTAATGATTATTGACTTCTAAAAACAGATTGTTTTGTAGGTATAGATTTAGATCATTCTGGAAGTACAGATTAAAGTGTGCTTCCAGGAATTTCTTACACTTTGAAACTCACACAATTTATACAACTGACAAAAATATTATATTAATACAGATGAAAGTCTATACATTTAAAAGATGGATTGTAAACCCATAACCATTCAATTTTCCATGGTCCGGCCGAAATTCCTATACAAACTATACTAAAAATATAAGTTTTTATCAGTATTCAAACAAAATTTTTAGTTCTGTTGCTGAAGATTGCATACTCCTGTTGTTTGATAATGAAGCAATAACACTAAAAAAAAGTATAAATACACTCTAACCTGTCTAATACGACAATGCAGGGTTTCTGATAATATAGTTGTTGATTAGGGGCACTTGCAACAGATATTTAGAGAAATTTTGGACTGATTTTGATTCACTCCTAACGCCATCAAAATTTGCAATTTTTTGCATAAAATCTGCATTCAATCATCTCTGGCATGAAAATTACAAGTATTTAAATAAAATATAAACTATTTTTAAAGGTAGGCATCTTCCGAAAAAAAAAAATGGTACCATAGGATATATTGGACCTCCTCTCGATGCCAAAAATGTTCACAAACATTGAGATGTCTTTTACCAAGCACAAAATCTATTTTTAGTAGCTTCTTGTGGGAAAATCAATAAATTTGTTATTCAAATATTAATTTAATTCAATAGGCAAACGTCTTCAGAATAAAATGATATCCTCAAAGCATATGAAGTATATAACTGGAAAATGCTGAAAGTGCCAAAAGTGTAAATTGTTAGGAACCATAAAAAAACGACCTAGGATCATCTGTGAAATACATAAATTTCAGTTATGGTATGAAACAGTAACATGTTACTAGCAGAAGTGTCCTAAGAGAACTAAATAAGAAAAATGTATAATGTGTTTAAATTGTTTATGAAAAAGGACAATATAAATGGATAACGATGAATGTGCCAATTGTTTGCCGTAGAGAATAATGAATGTGCAGCAAAGACTGTTTGTGAAAACACTAAGTGCCGTATGCTGAATGTGCCATGATATCTGTTTACAGAAAACAATTCGGTATATAAGAAAGAAATAATATGCATCGCTGAAAGAAACATGATATATGAAAGTAGTTACAAAATAAAATACTTAACATTCTGTTCTATAACATTATTTGTTGAAGGTAAATGAAACAATATTACTGTTACAAAATATGAATTAGGAAAACAAGTGGTTTGTGTAACACAATGCTGTCATGATCACACAAGAAAGAAAACTAATTTTACGTAAAGATGTAGTGAATTAGCAATATGCCACATTGCAACACGTGTAAGAAAACCAGCATGAAATATTACAACAACAGTAATATAAAGACCATCATCAAAATGTTAACAATAACGTTTGTTAGATATTTTCTGCATGTTCCACCATTATACTGTTGTCCAAATTCTCCTGGAGAAGGTCCTTATAGAACTGGCGGTACTATTCTTTGAGGTATGGAGTCATTGCTAGATCTTTCCTCTTTTCCTTACTAATGCCACATGTAAAGTTTACCAGGGTAACTCCTCTACTGCTGGGAGCGAGTCCAAGCTGAGTGTTTATATACTGAGATGCTATAAGAGCTAAGTCAATGAAATCATCTATAACCATAGGTATCACCTTAAAAGAAGTATTAACTCGGGCAGATTTCACTATGTCTTCTAGTTCCTTTGGCGCCATAGGTTTTGAAACTTTGCGCCTCTTTTGGATGACCCCGAGGTCACAATGACAGTCCATGAAACTATGCCCACTGACAAGATATTTTGGTTCCACTGACTCGAAGAATCCCTTAATGACCAAATAAATTATGGCCATTAATATGATACGGTTCTTGTTTTGAGAATAATTTGATTTTGTCCATCACTAAATACGACAATAGTATAGCTAAAGAAGACTGGAAACTAAAGGATTGTAGTTGCGGAACGAGAACATCTGGCGATAGTGCTGCTATCTTTGAATTCACAGGTGAAACTCATGATATAATCCGCCCATCACATGTAATTTAATTCATTCAAAAATGTCAGATTATGATACATAGAATGTATCTAAAGTAATTAATTTATTGGTATGTACTAACTACATTCATTGTATTAATGCTTTCAATAAAGGTGAATATTGCACCATAGAAAGGCTGTATTTGTACTAGTGATGCAACGAATATTCACATTCGCGAATATTCACATGTTTTTGAACATTCGCATTCGTATTCGCAAAAATTATGCCAATATTTTGCAAATGTATTTGGCAATGAAAAATGAAAATGTTTATTAAATAATAATGCAACTGCTATGATTAAGACATTTTTATTTATTAACATATTTTTTATGTATAAGAGTGTATTTTAATGATATTTGGGAAACAGCCTTGTAGTTATTCACTAGATTACATAACAGAAACACACTCTTGATATTCTTTTATTCTTATTTACCTAAGCAAAATCAAATTAAGGCAGGTAATTTCTTAAAACTTCTAAACTATATTATAACACAACTGTATGATCAAATACCATTGAACTGCTTTAACACAAAACAATGGAATAAGATATAACCCAACCTTTTTAATTATACAAATCAACTTTAAATGAGATCTTTTGTAAAAACACTTAACAATATGCATTTATGCAACCTAAAGGGTATCTTATTCAAATATGTGAGATCTTTTAATGAACTAGTAATCATGTTTATTATAACTGTAAATCAAATCAACTTCTTATGAATAAAGTTAAAAATATATTGTGAAGAAAAACAAATAATATAATAATCTTTTTTTCAATTAAAACAAATATGTTCTTAACATTTTGTTAATTTTAACTTTGGTACTAATACTAACTCACTAATTATGTAATTTTTAAGGTATCCATTAAACATTACTTCATGAAATAAAAATATAAAACTAAGAAAAATTGTTTATATCTAAGCACAATAAGTGAAACACTTAGTAATTAAATAAGAGTAGAGGAATATTAAACTTCAGAAATAGAAGTTTTGATGNAGCAGAGAACCTGGCATTAAAACAGGAAAATAAAATTATTAGATTATAGAGAATTAAAAAAAAAAAAAAAATAGAACATTTCATTTTTAATAACAAAACATTAAAATTATACACTAAGAAATTAATTACTTTTTCACATGTTGAAATATTTAATTACTTTATTGATTTTTTACAATATTTATTTAGATACACCAGCACAGTTAATATGAGGTGTTTTATTTCTATATGTGAACATTGGAGGTTTCTATATGTGAACATTGGAAATTCTACGACTGCTAAGACCTGAATCACTAAATGGACTATGAAATGATAGAACAATTTAGCTCAATCAAAAGTGGTGGTATATCAATTTTACTGTAATTTTTGTCAGTAATTGTATGGAAAAAAATGTATGTTTTAATTTTATTTTCCCTACTTTTGCTTTAACAAACAGATCCCATTATTTAGTTTCTAAAGGTTAAATACCCGATTGTTGATGCAAAATATGCACCCAAGTATTAAGTATGCTCGAAATAAAACAAATTCTGACCGAAACATTAATTTGAATTTATTCTTCGGTAATGAAGTCGAGAATTTACCTTTACTCAGAAGATTATCATGTAACAAACTACTGACACAATAAAATAAACTTACCCGGTGACTCCAAACGAAATGTTGTCTTCAGAGAATATTCATCACCAAGTCCCCAAATTTTGCAAGTACAGTCATCGCTTGCAGATGCCAAAAACCATCCATTCGGGTCATAAGCAACTGAGTTTATGAACCTCGTGTGGCCATTTAGAACCTGCAGTATATGCAAAAAAAATAGTAAGTTTTTAGTTACAATTTTTTCTTTCAACATATTAGTGAGACAAAGTTTGTAATCAATAACATTCAACCCCAACAGATTAGTGATGCAACGAATGTCAATTTTTCCACATTCGCGAATGCGAATGTTGGTTTTTCAAATATGGCGCCAAAAGCATGCGCCTACGAACTCGAATTTTACCGCGCGTTTAAAACTGGCCGGCCGGGCGGCCATTTTAAAACCGAGAGTAGCCCATATGCCCCGACTCTGAACGAAGTAAACAAATCGTGATTGCTGGCTTACTGAATGAAGTTAGCTGCTAATAATGTTTTCGTAAAGATTTAGTTTGAGGTTACCTTGACGCGTAC
>NQII01011283.1:16971-41826 GCA_002778355.1 Clitarchus hookeri
CTGAAACACGGTGCAACGCAAAGTTGCGTTTCGGAAGCAAACTAGCGTCAGCGTGCAACAATATGCTTGCAGGCTTCCAAAGTGTCGATAAAGACGTGGCACATAGTTTCTTATAATTGAAGTATATTTTTATCACATTCCATAATTTTGCAAAATTAAGATCAAAATCATAAAATGTATCCTTAAGTAATTTGATGTTGGTTCTTGCAGTTTCTAATATTTTAGAAAAGAGCAATTTCAAACATCAGTATACGGAGTAGCACACCTCTATTATAATTAGACTAAGAACATATCATATTCATACTGCATGCGGATTTACTTCTCATAATGTTGACTATACTAGAAAGAATAACATAAGTTTATGCTATATCTTATAACACCTCAGATTTAAAATCATCTCATGTTGAATGAAAAATACTTGTATAGAATACCACTCTCTGTTAACAGAAAAAGTATTTTATTTATTTTGTTATCGTTTACTGAATATTTATTAACGTACACTCTAAATCAGAATCAGTGATATAAATTTCTGAAATAGCGTTCACTGAAAGTCAGTTACTAAGCGACCACTGCCAGGCTAATCAAGCAAATTAACTAGGAACAGGTGATTTATAGAAGTGGAATTCTTGACATTCAGTAGGAATCACAAATAAATCAGTGAAATCCAACCACTATATTAGTTAGTATCTGGCACTGATTACCAGTTGCTCAATTTTCACTGTTTTCACTGATTTAACTCAATTCTCACTGTTTCAAGTATAGAGGTGTCGAGTTTTAAGAAAATGAATCGCCATCTTTACGTAAATGGTCTTATATAATTCGAAAGCTGTTACTGCGGGTCTATATAAACGCAATGGCCTTGGTGGCGCAGTGGTTAATGGAGCTCGCTTCTCATCAAGGCGAAAAGGGTTTGATTCTCTGCAGGGTCACTTCACGGATTTTTGCACTTGGGAATCGTGCTGGGCGATGCAGATGCCAGGCGGAATTTTTCTGGGATATCCCGCTTCCCCCGCTCATGCATTCTGGCTCTGCTCCATTAACACCTCTCTCCAATGCCATTGGCTCTTAAGACCGTCGAGACCCAAACCTTTCCATTCAACTTTTTATAGGTTACCGCATTTGACTTGCAGGTGGTTTTATTTTGCCGATTGCAATGGGAGTCATTTTCCAGTTTGTGTTTTTATCCACATTGCGTCCTACCGGTACTTTAACTAAACGAACGCTCATCGAATCTGATGAATACAAGTTGGCATATAGTCAGAACCCACGAATTAAAAGCCTCGAAATATATACAGTAAAATTATGCAGATATTAACCTATATTTATAATGTAACGTGCTGCACATCATTAGAGCGTGTGGCCATTTCGTGATTCATCGCGGATCGATCTTTCACTCTAGTTTCCCAAATTAAAACTAAAAGTTTCAAATCATTGCTGCAAAGTGATAGCTGAATTACAGAATCATTAAATGTGTACCGTATTTCAGACGCATTTTTAGTGTATTATCAGTACACGCCATCTGACGGTATAAATAAGTAAATACATTTTTATGTTATTTTGATTTGACCAAAACGATATTATTAAATTTAAATGTTGGCTTTTAATTTTCTATAATGTGATACTCTAAAGGCTCTGTATTAGTTAAGTTTAATGATAGTAATGTGATTCTAAACCATTAACCATTTTAGAAATCCGCTCCTGATGCTGAAACTTTCAATGAATATTTCAACCCCTTATACCACTTGAGGCTGTATTTGCAAGAACTTAAGATTACGAAAGCAAATTAGTTTTGAAAAGTATTTAATTTCAAAAATGATTTCATTTCTGCAGGTAAGAGATAAAATACATTAATATTGACTTCGTGGCGTAACAATATTAAATATGAGACTTCTAAAATACTGCAATGAAATAATAGATGGTCCTTATATTCTCATTACAAGATCTGTGAAACTCATTAAAGAAATTGAGTTTTCTGTCTGTCATACCAATTGATGAACGTACATGTAATTAAACCCTTTTTGATCAAGAATAATTACCAAATGTTTTTAGTTTCCGTACGTTCTATACGCGAAAATATAAAAAAGCATGTCTACAAATTTCGCCACGCCAAGTAATTTCGGCAACATCTCTTGACTTAGAGCACCGCAGTGGTGCAGTGGCTAGAGCGTTCGCCCACACTAAGGTGAACCAGGTTCGATTCCCGGAAGTGTCTGTCCCGTATACCCGCACGTGGGGATCGTACCGGAAGAGACTGCTGAAATACGGGTTTCCTCAGGGATCTCCCATTTCTCAGTCCTTGCATTCTGGCCCCACTCCCACTTCGCTTCCACCTCATCGGCTCTCAAGACCCCATAGTTGGGAACTGCCCAAACTTCTTCAGGCAACTTTTAGCCTTAAGGACTTTTGCAAAATTTTGTTCGAGAAAATATCTACGGTGAACTGAAACGACAACACTACACTCTTGAATCGAATTTAAAATGATTCGTGACGAAACACATGATATAATTATGTTTCAGCTGAATCATTTGCACTTATTGAATGAAACGTGGCTTTGAGAGGGTGACTTCGTTAATGCCACGGTTCGAACGTAGAAATGATTCCCAGGCAACTTTCACAAGTCACGTGCGACGCTGATTGAACTCGTAAAATGTGCGCTGGTAGAAATAACGCTCTCTCATGTGCTTACTGTAGCCGAAGAGAAAAATGAGATTGTTTCCTGCGAGGCCTTGTCATTAAGGGTGTTCAAGCGGAAAAGTATTTTTTTCTATACTTTGATGGCATATCACTTATTCGCCACACGCATTCGATGTGGACTTGATTTAACTGCCAAACCGTTTGCAAAAAAAGTTAATAATATTTTTCAGCGTAAATATGAGGATTTTAACTTAAAATCTTGATTCGCACACTTTTCAAAAATTTATTCTAACACAGAGTTCGGTTACAGCTGGAGTGTGTTTTGAAGGCACAGGCGTGTAATTTAGAAATTAATTTGAGACACTGCATTTCGTTTGGCTGCAGTACTAGTTGTTATAATTTAAAATTATATGTCAAATTTTAACACAGAAAAACGGGCAAACTGCATAAAAAATTTTCAAGAAATAATCGTAATGCTTATCTAGTATCATCAACAATTATTCCTTTATTTATCCTAAGACATTATTGTTGTTTAAATCTAGGGTTTGTGGAAAAAATATATATAGTCTATGTACAATTCCTAATGCTTGTTCCATTAATGTTTTAAAAGTAATTTTGCTCCATTGTCTTACGTGCTTCAGATTAACATTTTTTAGAAGAGCAAAAAAATTTAATATTTTTTAAATATGCGAACTTATTTAAGTGCCTTGAACGTCCTTAAGCTAGCTTGCTACTTTCCTAGTGTTGGCTATATTTTTAAGCCTACGTACGGCTTCGAAAGGAAAACGAACATTAGGAAAGCGTTAAAACAAATCATAATTTCTTACAGGTTTAACGTACATGACGATGTGAATTTCGCACCCAGTATCAGTTAAAAATGTTTTCAAGTTATCTTAATAATTATTAAATTTCTATAATGTGATCCCCAGAGCATTTAATATTTTCTATATATTTTATGCCTCTTAACTAATATATACCGTATGCGCGGTATCTTAACAATTTTTGAATCAAACTTTTGAACAATCACCCCGTGTATAACGTGTTTAGTTGTTTACTAAACATGTCGCCTATCACATGCGTTTTATGTTTGTGTTGAAGTTAATTATTTTCTTTTCTTCTAATATAAGCTCTTATTTATATTTTATCTATATATTTAAATATTAAATTTAGAAATAATGGGAATAAAAACATGGATAATGCGTGTGTTGGTAATGCCTATTAATAAATATTTCTCATGCCAAATGTTATTTAAGTGAGTGCGCACAATTGCAGTGCGTTGTACGGTTGGTTTAATTTTCCAGACATGATTAAGTCTTGTTTGCACAAGGCGGAGGAAAAGCCTGAAAGTAGAACTTCGGCAGGGCATCAGAAAATTTAGAAGTAACCATGAATGGACTATGTAAATAAATCACGTATATATTTTAATGAACATTTTCATTTAATTCAGTGCGTTTTGATACCGTACGTTAATTTACCACTCTTCATTGTCACGAAAGTTTTAATAAATCTTTATTAATGGTTGTGGAAAAAGAGATGAATATAAAACAAATTTCAGATCGAAATGTAACACTTTTGGTGTTATGGTTAGTAAATACGATGAAATGGAATTTAAACTGGTACAGAGAGTTTGTGGCCGGTGCAGTTTCACAATGACAGCCGGTGAGCGAAAAACAAATTTACCTATGCCCACTACGTTTCAAACCGAATGAACAGCTTTATTTAAAATTTAATAGCAATATTTGCATAAAAAAGAGTGAGGAATTATATTTACTTTTTTTAACGAAATCAAAATACGTGTATGTTATGAGTGAACGCTGCTCATTGTTTTTCGCAAACATGTGGAAATAATTAAGTGACATATGATTTATCTGATACATTTAAATCGTCCATGGCTAATGTAAGGAAAATCAATTTAATGATCAAACTTAAAATGAAAAATATTTTGGTAATTTTAAGCCTACTTTCCGCTTGAAAGAAAATCTTATGAGATCACTTTCCTGTCAGTGCTTCTGTGTGTGTGGGTCGTGCGTGTGTGTGTCACGCCTACGCCTAAAACATTTTGAACGCGAAACCCAATTCCNTGCTTCTGTGTGTGTGGGTCGTGCGTGTGTGTGTCACGCCTACGCCTAAAACATTTTGAACGCGAAACCCAATTCCACCAATTTCAGCACACATTTAGTACTTGGCAAGGGTATCTGACTTTTTTGGTTTTCAACCACACCGGGAGCATACTTTGAAAATGACGTGTATTANTAGTACTTGGCAAGGGTATCTGACTTTTTTGGTTTTCAACCACACCGGGAGCATACTTTGAAAATGACGTGTATTGTAAAATTAAGGGTGATGTGTCATATGTCAGGAACCATTCAACGGATTTAAATAAAATCTTGTATGCTGGCAGTGCATAATGGAAGCATTGATTTTGAAATGTATACTGTTGTTATTCTGCCATTTTGTNAAAATCTTGTATGCTGGCAGTGCATAATGGAAGCATTGATTTTGAAATGTATACTGTTGTTATTCTGCCATTTTGTTTGGCAACGCCACAATGAAAAAATTAAGTCTTTACATTATGCCCCGAAAACTACTCAATCAATACTCACCAAGTTTGTCAAGTAATTAATGCTATGGTAGATCATGTCAACGTGCGTCATTTAAATTGATAGGGCACATATTATCAGAATGACTGCCATACAAATATTTTAGGTTTATTTGGTATATCTGTCATCCCCTCAACAAATTTCGAGGAAATTTGTATGCTGAAAATTTATATTACCAGCATCAACATTACAAAAGCATAGCTAATTTTGTTTGCCATTTTGTAAGGAAGCACCCCACGAACAAATAAAGTTTTAATGTCATATCTCGTAAAAAAAATTGACCTACTGCAAAACAAAAGTATCTACACGGAGACTCTTTGGTCCTTCACCTGTAAGATAGCATCAAATGCCAAATTAAAACTCTTATGATATATCACCAGAGAAAACCAACATATATCCACCAAATTTAGAAAACCATTAGCACTCTGTAAATTAATATGTTTTAGTTAGTCAGACGCTTCTTTTCAATTTGTGGTCATATAAACATCTTACCTCAGTATGTTATATTAACAAAACTACGAAACGAATTTCGACTTAACTTGTATGCTGGCAATATCTATTGCAACCATCAAATTTGTATATACAGAGCCTCATTTATCCACCAGTTTGTAAGATAGCCCCACGTGAAAAAATAAAGCGTTCATATCTTGGAAAACAATCATCCTATTCCCACCAAATTTCACTTGCATGTCGTTCTATAGTAGGTTATGTAAACTAGCATGATTTAAGTGCGTAGGCCTTATGTAATGGCGTTATTATAAATATTTTATTCATTATGTTATATCTATTAAATAATTCTACAAAATTTAACCAAATTTTGTACATTGGAAGTTTTCATTCGAAGCATCATTTATGCATACATATATCCTATTTTATCGCTCTTACTGCATAATAATAACATGTGAGAAAATAAAACATTCGGTATATTTGCGGAAGCATTCGACTATTTTCCACCAAATTCTGCATATAATTCGTGCCCCAGAAGGACATGTTAACATACGTGATTTAAGTGGGGTCAGATATTCATTTCTAAAATGGCGGCCACATAATTATATTGATAAGTTTGTCATATCAATTAAAATTAAACCTAATTCAACGAAATGTGTTATACTGACATTATTTTTAGAAACATATTTTACAGGATCTTTTTTTAAGCAATTTTGAAAGATAGCACTAAATAATAAAGAAAGTTTTTTGTGTCATATCTAAGGCGTTAATCAACCAATTTCCACCAAATTCTTCAAACAATCATCGCTATGATAGGCCATGTAAATGTACGTGTTATTAGTCACTTAGACACTTATTTTCAAAATGACGGCCTTGTAAATATGTCAGGTTAGTAAACCCTGCCATTCAAAATGTTAGACTGATTATAACCGAAGTTGATGCTCGTAATCAATCCTACGTAATTCGTGTATTGATTGCACACTAGCTAATGGTACGAGGATTTCTGAATTTGAGTCCTGGGTAAGGCACGTGTGTATTTGTAATTGTCTAACCATGTTTCATATGTTTCTGGTTTCATCTCTAATGATTTTGCTCTTAACGAGACCTCAAGGCCTACCTACCATCTGAGATTTTAAGAACTTTATTAAAAATTCTTTGCACCCGTGTAAACTTCACACGCCCCATACCATGAGAGAGCCTCCACCAGCTTGAAAAGTCCCCTGTTGACATGTATCCATACCCGTACACGTCCATCTGCCAGATACAATTGGAAACGAGACTCGTCAGACCAGGCAACGTGTTTCCAGTCATCAACAGTCCAATGGCGGTGTTGGTGGGCCCGGGTGAGGCGTGAAGCTTTGTGTCGTGCAGTAACCTACGGTACACGAGTGGGCCTTCGACTCCGAAAGCCCGTATCAATGATGGTCCGTTGAAAAGTTCACACGCTGGCACTTGTTAATGCCCCAGCATTGAAATCTGCGCCAATTTGAGAAAGTGTTGCACGACTGTCACGTTTAATTATTTTCGTCAGTCGTCGTTTGCCCCATTCTTTCACGGTATTTTTTCCGGGCGCAGCTATGTCGAAGATGTGATGTTTTACCAGATTCCCGATATTCATGGTACACTCGTGAAATGGTCGTACGTGAAAATCCAAATTGTATCGCTACCATGGAGATACTATGTCCCATCTCTCGTGCGCCGAACATAAAACCACGTCCAAACTCACGTAAATCTTGATAACCTGCCATTGTAACAGCAGTGACCGATCTAGCAACTTTGCCAGACGCTTGTTGTCTTATATAGGCGCTGCCGACCGCATCGCGTTACTCTGATTGGTTCCATGCCTCTGTTATTGCTTACGCAAGCCTATGCCAGTTTTTTTCGGCTCTCCAGTGTATTTTCATATGTGTGTAGGTAATATGAATTGCATTCACTTACGAAGTCAAGTTATTTTAACTCGCTGACCATACATCTACTATAACCCAATAATGCACTGGGCTAAGCGATGAAAACGCAATATACTGAGTCCAGTATTGGAAGGAAATCTGGATATTCGGTACACCACTGCAATGTGAGTTATAACAATCGGTGGTAAATGATGTTTATCTAGTCCAAATTAACGTATTGTCTTCACCACGAAGCAAAACTCGTTCTTAGTCAAGTCGCCCGACATCGAGTCGAAACAGAGGCAACCTCGCCGTGATCAAATGTAACGGTTTAGACTCCTCGAACAGTGCAGAAAGTTTCTACTGCGTCTCCCGAGGACTGCCTTGGTTAGGTCCAGGTTGTTTTTCTTTTCTTGTGCTTCGTCAAGGCCATGCCGCTGATAGCATTCCGAGACATCAAACTGTTGATGAGAGAAACGGAGACGAGGAGTTTTGGGGAACACCTGGAGGGTTGGGGGGATTATGAAAGACGATTCCATTTTCATCGGAGTTTTACTTAACCATCTGGGGCCTTAGCGGACCTCCGAACCCATGGAAGTCTTATTGTAACAGGAAAGGAAAGGGAGCACTGGAGTAAGATTATGCTAGTATTTCACTTCGTCGTTAGCTGAGAAAGGCTGAGAAAGGCGGCGGCAACGAGACAATTGCGTACTTTTGGAAAGTGGTGGCTTCTGAAGCAGAAAGGGGCGGGGAGGACCCAAGAGCTATCTTAAAAGTAAATACTTGTAACATCCGCCTCCGTTACTCACGGAGGCGATAAAAACCAAACACCCGGGCAATTATTAAAACCGGTGCATCGTTAGCTTCCTCGTTGGGACGAGTTTTTCAGCAAACCAGTTTCCCCGGATGCCCGGCTCGTCCGTTTGTTCGTGTACGCGTACGAAGCGCATTAAGATAACGCCTACATTTGCGATAGACGCCACACAAAGAAACACTTCGGCCCGCGCACGTACGAGGACTTTGCCGGCTGCCTTAAAAAAAGTTGATTTTTTTTCTGTTTCGATTTACGCGAATTTGTCCCTTGTGAATCCCATTCCTTCAAACGCCTCTGAAATGTTCCACCATCTGCCAAGTCACGAATAATAAGTGTCACCTTCACTATAATAAGGAAGAAAAAAATTTTAAAATATTGCTGTCACTCTAACCAAGATATTTTATAATGTGTTGCATTTATTACAAACTCATGACAGGATATTCTTGTTTATTTACTTGAGTTTTACGCCATGTTGATCAGTTATGTCCCTCGCTGAATAATAGAGTAAAAAATAACACCATGAACCGTAAAATGACACATTATTTTATATTCTGGTTATTCCCTAATAACAATCTACCTGCTTTAGTCCAAGGCAACAAATTATTTCTTCTTCAATGTTTTTTTTTTCAAAGTACGCTATATTTTACTAGCTATGTATTTGTCTATTTCAACCAGAAAAATTTATTTTAACTACTTTGTGAGATTTTCTGATTTATATTTTGAGACAACATTATGATCTTAAATTATATGTGAAATATTATTAAAAATTTATTAAGTTATTACTGAACACTTTATAATCCATGGCTTGCAAAAAATCAGTTTATGGTTCATTTTATTGGCTGAAATAAACAGTCCTTATTTATGGTGGAGTATTATACAGAATGAGTATAAAAGAATACCCCAAATTCGAAGGTCTATAATAACAAAACCAAACAACCTACAACGTAGGTTGACCAATCAAATGAACCGTGGAACTATAATGTTTGTTTACCATACATTCATAACCGTTCAATCTGATCCCCATGATTTCACTAATTCCATAAGTGAAATCATTCACGTCACTAATTAAATCAGTGAAATGTTTTCACTGAAACAATCAGTGGTTTTCCACTGATTCAAGTGGAGCCATTTTCATTTATTAGAGCAGTTGAATTTCACAGCGAATCAGTGGTTCATGTAAACTTTCATGATTTAAAGGGGTCAGACAAGGATGATAAAAATGGCAGCATCATAAATAATTTAGATAAATTTGCCACATAAATTTAACATTTCAAAATTATTCTATGTGTAGACATTAGACATAAGAAGAATCGTATAAAGAGCCTCTTGTTTTGGAAATTTTGTACGATGGCATCACATAAGAAGTAGTGTTTTTATGGCATATCTTAGGGATCACACAACCTATTTCCACCAGATTTTTCGCACAAGTAGCGCTAGGGTAGTACATGTATACTTACATATTTTACGTGACTCAGTCACTTTTTTTCAAAATTACTTCCCTATAAATATTTTAGATTAGTAAACCATATCATTCGAAATATTAGACTGATTAAATCCGAAGATGATGATCCGAGTTCGACCTCCATAATGCAGTGCATTGCACGCTAGCTTATTTTACAAGGTTTTCTGGCTTCAAGTCGCGGATAAAGCGCGTGTGTGTTTGTTATTTTCTCACTAATGTTGCATACAATTTTGGTTTCATTTGTCATGTTGTTGCTTTCAAAGAGAAATGAAGTTCTACCTACCAACTCAGCTTTTAAGAATTTATTTAATAATTAATTGCACCCATGTTGAAGAAAGAACTCTTGTTAGTAATATCAATAACTCCTTGTCCTCTTTTCAAATTATCTATAGTGTGTTCATGGTTCCGCGTGTCCGCAGCTATTTTACGTGTTCAGGGCATTGAAACCTGTGAGCCCTAAAGGCGTCTCTTACATTCTGACCACTTAACCCATCCCCTCTATGCGCACAAGCGCACAACTAGCGTGCAGTATTCCCGTCGGTGACTCATCTAAATCTTCTGTATAGGAAATTTTGCTGCTAGAACTAATTCTGTAAATATCCTTTATAATCATTTTCACACAAAAAAAACAATGTTTGGGGTTGAAATGGGAACCTGCAAAATTGAACACAAATACTTGTTATAAAAGTACGTTTCAGGATATAAGTGCATAGAGTTTTGTGTAACTGCTAGTCCGATGAAATTTTGTATAAAGTTATGGTACTAAGTTTCTTAACAGCTTCTATGTTAACGACGACATCCGCCAATAGAAGTTTATTTTACTACAAAATGCTCCACCGAAGATTTCCTTTTGTTAAAGGTGTATAGTAAAATCTAATTAATGTATTTATGGCGGATTTCGTAAAACAATTGGCAGTGTGCGGATTATGCTAGTGGCATTTTACTTGTACTTAAAAAATTAGCGAAAATTGTAAAAAAACGTATGTATACGTTTTTGAAGAGTTCACTGCAAAATGGAAAATGTCAATGTGCGCTCATTTTTCAGGAAATAAGTGTTAAACTTGTAACATATATTTAAAAACATAAGAGCAAACAATAAGAGTAATTACGTATTTTATATATATATATATATATATATATATATATATATACATGTTACACAAATCATAAGAAGGTAAGTGGTGATATTGATTAAGAACGTTACATTACCAGAATAATAAATAATATTTAATTGAACCAAATGAGCTACAATATAAGAAATGCAAATTATTAAGTAAAAAAATACCGTATAAAAATAAGGCATTCCAGTGATTTTGAAAAGGTGATCAGTGATTCTAAGTTCGCACTTTCGAACCATGAAATCTCTAAAACATCACAAGAAATGGACGAAATTTATATCACCCTTAGTATAACTAAAAATCAACACAGACAAGGGTTGCAAAACACTGGGAATGAAATTATGGAATGATGACTTCAACATTACCATACGTATACCATATAACCCTACAGGAACCCATTTTAAACGACGTATGTGTAAACATGTCCTTGTAAATCGTTCAACAGTTCATCACTCTTAAATAGTGTTTATGTCTTGAACGTTAAAAAAATGCTTCTTTAAACCTTACATTCATATTTAAGTTTCACGTAAAATGTACTTTTATATGTTCTAAATACATACCAAAGCAAGTGATGCAGTGATTCTTATATGAACTTTGGTCTATTATAAGCCTATGGCATTTACCCTATTGAGTTGTACAGCAATCCTTCCACACATTCTAGAAACGAAACCCTAATTTACTTGAAATACATGGTCGATTATTGTTTTCTATTTCTTGGGCTGTTTAATACTGAACCATTTCTCATTTAAAAAATTGATCACATTCTCTCTTTCTGCAGATTACTCTTCATATATGTTTAATTAGCATTATATTTTAGCTCTGTTTCTTCTAAACCGGAGAAATTTAAGCTTTTCTTGACAACGGGTGATGAGGACGAAGCGAGGGGAAAATGGAGCACCACCGAAATGCAAGTGACGGGTAAATAGGAAATCTCCGAAGAATACCCGCTGACAAGCGTAGTTGTTCGGCACGTTTGCCACGTGCTGCACCACCGGGAAGCGAACCCGGGTCGCCTTGGCGGGAGGCGTGCCAACTAGCCGCTGCGGAACCGCGGCCCCTGTGTTGCTTCGAGTGACTGTACCTCGCTAGCGCTCGGCTGTAAAACGGCTTATCGCAGATGTGTTTTAGTGAGCCTCCAGCAATTCGCACGGGTATTTCAACCTATAACATCCTGAGTAATGCATGTTCATATTGAGTTGAGTCCATTATCGAGGGAGTAATAATGCAGTTCGCTTATAAATCCATCAAACACCTTTTAACACTGATTGGTGGATTGATCTTAACTGATTTCGTTATCTTGCATTTCAGTCAGCATTTTCGATTCGGATATTTTCCCTCTTGCTTTTACATGATATTCCCACAAACTTGTGACGTTGAACAATTATTTACTTTTTATGAATTTTTGGTTATCGCGGTTTTATTCATTTGTAGATATTCATCTAAGCCTCGTATTTATAGCCACATGTTTATAAGTTTGAGAAAAAATAAATTTTTTTAATGACGTGTGAGGTAGGTAGAGACGTCTCGACTACAGTGAGGTGATAGCTTGTTGCCAGGAGGCATGCTGCGTGGCAAGACAAACCAGCAAGAATCTCTGCATGCTGCGGATCAGGAGGAGACTACACATGCCCATTCTTGCCACCATGCCTTTTGCATTGTGTTAATCAAACTGGTGTCGTGAACACTGAACGTTATGTTTCGGTCACGCCTTGTTTGTCCGAATGTCCAATGCTCGTGCCAGTATTGCTAGCTGGTATAAAAGGCCGAGTCTAGCGCAGTAAGCACGGTTTCGTAAACTTCTAAAGAATCATCAATATTTTCATTCACAAAAATCGTATATACGAAAAAACATAGAAAAAAAATTCGAAAAATTCAAACACGGTTTTTACTCTACCTTAGCGCAAATGAAAAGTGTGACTGAAATATAATTTAGCTAGAAACAAACTTTACGTGTTTCTTTAAAATGTATAAAGTAACGATATCTTTAACATTTAATTTCAACAAATTTTTTTAGTTCACTTATAAAATAACTGGGACGAATGAGAAATTAAACAATTTACATTGATGCTATAGAGTTATATTACTCACCCGTAATTTCAAAATTCCAGAAAAATCTATCCTATAAAAATAAAGGGTAAATGACCTAGAGTGTAAAAATGTGCATCTTAAAATACACGTGATAAAAATACAAAAATAAAAAATTTCATAAACAAAAAAAATATACATGAAAAACCAATTCCTTTTATGTGAGATTATATTTTCCTTTTAATTTATTGATATGACCTCTTGCCTAGTTTCGATTATCTTTCTTTATCTATCTAGTAAAATCATTTAAATGTTTATTATATAACACACAAGGACTTCATACCAACGTTTTGATCAGTAATCTGAGAGTTTGATGTCTTAAAGTTTTATTGATCTCTAACTCGGGAAGTTTTTTATGCTTACTTGAGATATTCGACTTTTTCATCACTGGATAATCGTTATATAAATACAATAATTTATGCTAAAACATTATTTTTTAACTACTGAAAATATAGTGAGAAAGAAATATAAGTAAAAAATATATTTTGTAATAAAAAATTATGACCACACAAATTAATAACATTAAAAATAATAAATATAAAAAGGGAGATGAAGAAAATATATAGAATGGTTTCATCTACATACATATAATAAATATAGGTATATCAATATATATAAATGTATGCGTTTATAAATAAAATTTCAATATTACTTTAATAATGACATCTTGGGAAATCACTTTGTGAATGAGGTAAATGTAGTAGTATATCAAGTCTTAAAAAACACAAGGATTCTTAATTACATAATAATAATCAAAATAATTTTTTAACAAAACGATTATGTTGCTTTGTAAATAATGTAGTTGTTTGGTTATTTTCACTTCATAGATAAACAAGAGATTAATATTTTCATATAATTTGACTATATTTCAATCAGAACATTAAAAATTTTGCAATTAAAAATGAAAAATAATTAAATAAAATACTACATCACTTGAATTAAACAATAGTGATATTAATTAGATTATTGAAACCAGGGCCAGATACAGCTACAAGCGAAACAAGCTACTGCTTGCAGAGCTGGGACCATAGAGATGCCAGGAGCATTATGAAGGTGCTCTTGTGGGGTCATGGATATACAATATAAAATACTTTTCTAAAAATCCAAATAGAGACATGCACCATATTTTCAGGATTTATTTTTCTAAAGCACCAAATTTGGAAATTAAAATTTTTACGCAATATCTTGAAAACTAGTCAGCAGATATCCACCCAATTCTTCACAAAAGTAGCTCTACGGTATTTCATATAATATTGTGTGTTTNGAATTAAAATTTTTACGCAATATTTTGAAAAATAGTCAGCAGATATCCACCCAATTCTTCACAAAAGTAGCTCTACGGTATTTAATATAATATTGTGTGTTTTAAGTAGCTCAGACAATTCTTTTCAAAATGACAGCCTTTTAAACCCTAAAATTCAAAAAATTAGACTGATTATCGGTTTTCATGGTTTCGTTGTTTACAGCCGCCCAAATCTCTCAACTCATTAGACTGGTTAAATCTTATAATGATCTTCTGAACCTTACTTCTACAATGTANGACTGATTATCGGTTTTCATGGTTTCGTTGTTTACAGCCGCCCAAATCTCTCAACTCATTAGACTGGTTAAATCTTATAATGATCTTCTGAACCTTACTTCTACAATGCAGTTGGTTGCACTCTAGCAGATGGTATGAGGTTTTCAAGGTTCAAGTCCTGGGGAAGGCACATGTGTATTTGTAGTTGTCCAACTACTGGGGTGTGTTTCTGGTTCGATTTTTTAACGGCATTGCTTTCAATGAGAATTAAAGGCCTTCTTAACATCTACGCTTTTAAGAGGAAAGAAGCCGCATTTGTTATATCTGTAACTTCTTGTTAATGTTGAGTTTAATGTATTACGAATAGCTGTTTGTCTACCGCACGGGGGCAGTACAAAGTTTCCGAATCCAGTGCACTGCATTTTAATCGGCCTTTGGGCCTTGTACGCCATTTCTGTCTCACATGCACCAAATGACAGTTGCAAAACGACAGTATTTACCATTCGCCGAACAGCTATGCAACCTGTGTTGCTTATGTCGACCAAATAACTATCGAGTTTTGACTGGTGTGTTTGCAGAAAGATATTTACAATTACGGTACCCCCAATATGACCATCGTGAACCCGCTATCGATAAACATTTGCTCTACATGGCTGGTAGTGTGTGCGTTTCAGTGTTCTTTGACATCTGCGGTGGGTGAGTGCACTTCAAAAGAGCTCCCCCCTTGGCATGTAGCAGTTTTTTTGTCTGATAATTACAATAGTAGATCATCGGCACGCCGTTATGCAGAGAGTATTCCGCGACGTCATCCTGGCCAAAAAAACTTCTAACGACTTCACCAGTGGCTTCGGATTTCCGGTTCATTGCTGGGAAAGGAGACAGAAAACCTTGTGCAGACCGTAAGGACAGCTGCACTTTAAGACGATGTCTTCGAGGCTGTGAGTAATGCGCCTTCGGCCAGTACGTGTGCAATTGCAAACGTTGCCACGGCCAGTCATGCAGCATGACCATTTGCTGCTGCCCTGTCACCTGCAATGTGTACAGCATTTGTCCTCGAATGATCACGCAAGACGACTTCAGTTTTGCGTGTCATATTTGCAACAGCGTAATATTATAATTCACTTCAAAAATATGGTGTTGTTCACACGCGTTGAAAATAACACACAGACCGGGATACTTAACAGCCATTCTGCACAGACTTGGGATGAGGAAAATCCGAATGTTGCGTCTGCACAAGCACGTCAGGTGGGATTCTCTATCAACGTGTGGTGTAGCGCCATCAACGGACACCTCATAGGACCAACTGCAATTCCTAATCGGTTGACCGGAGCTCTGTACCAGGACATTAGTCTGAGACGTTGCCTGTGTTATTGGAAGACGTGCCACTTGTCGTCAGACATAACACGTGGTTTCAGCACGGTGGTGCTCCAGCACATTAAAGCGCCACAGGAAAGGACCACCTGAACGCAACCTTTGTAACAACGAATTGATTTTGCTATGGTGGCCTCATCGAATAGCCTGCGAGCTCACCCTACCTATTTCCGCATGATGTTGTTAACTGTGTGGCCATTTAAATGGTTTGGTGCAAGAAAACCCTGTGGAACGATAAGTGGACCATTTGCCGTGGACAACGAATGTCTGCGACTTAATACGAAAAACACCAGGCACGTTGAGAAAAGCCTGGCAATCCTTGCAGCGGCGTTTGCCAGTTGTGTGCTGTCATCCAAGGTTGCCACTTCGAACAATTATTGTTACACGTTCTGTTACATGAACACAATAACCGTACGGATAACTGTTGGAATACTAGTCTTTCTAATCACCATCTGTATCATTATTTTGTTAGTTTGATTATTTACGGGTTATTGATAACATTATTGATGTTATTTTGCAGTATTGACTCGGTTTAAGTGTTTTTGAAACGGGGCCTACATGCCGACTTAACAACAGCGCACTGGATTAGTTAATTTTGTACTTCACTGTATAAAAAATTTCTGTTAAACTCCCTAAACTGTAATGGAAGATATTAACAGTACTATGAGTGAGGCTGAAATTTTAAGAAATATTTTGTATCGCTAATATACAAAATTGGGAAATTCCCTACACATTCTACTTTTTCCTTAGCAACTGTAGGCGCGTTACCATGGGTGTATGGGAATATAATTTACAATTAATGCTTTGTCACTGTACGTATACACTGATATGGCAATTCTTAGTAAGTGAGACTGCGCGGTATACATACTTAGCAGATTTGGGTTTACAGGTTGCATAGCTGCAAGGCGTTATAACTCAACATTTGAAAAGTTATAATTTTAAGGAGAACCGATGGCCTGAGAATATTTTACCAATGCAATGTATTGTTTATTTAAACTAGTAGTTACTTATCTGTCAAAAAGTATCGACAAGAATGCGTGGCTACAAATTTTCGAATATTACAATTATGGTTGGCACAATTTTACTAATGTTAGAGGACTGATCATTCAAAAAAATTTATGAATGTAACAGTTTCGTACACATAAATGCTTTACCCAAATATTTTGTTCAATATCGGGTAGTTTTATATTATTTCCATGAAAGCACTACCAACACTTGCATTAAAAGTTATCCTCAGTTATCACTTTAGTCTATAAGTTGTATTATATTTTTCGTCCCATTTTGCATAATGAATCACCTCATGGCGTTTGCAGCATTTTGTCGTGAACCACCTGTGTATGTGGTTTTTTGAGAAGAGTGTCATAAAAGCAAAACGTAACATCTACTCAAATATCATAGAGCGCGCCCTTGTGTCGCAATGACATGACAGTAATTAATATTTACACATTATTTGCGGTGTCCTGCAATGACATATCGGTTACGGCTGACATTTTCTAAACTGCCTGCAGCGTCTTGGCTCATATGTGCCCAGCGAAGGAAGATAATGTGTGGAACTACTCATTGTGTTATTCAACTAGAGATATGTGTTGGTGTTGTTGAAATGGTAAAAAAAGGTTTTTATAAAAATTTTAATAATTAATATTTGATGTTTTATATTGTCCACTATTTTTTTACATAAAGTGAAAGAGAGAAAATTTTTGATAGTTAATAACAATATGTAATACAGTCAAGTAGTTCGTGGACGCCGTGGTGTGCTGCTGCCTACACACGAGGTGCCAGTCAGTCAACGAAGTTATTGACCGTAATACAATGATATGCTCAAAAATTGAGTTATATTTTAATTTTCCAACAAATATATTTGCTTCGATAACAAAAGATATATTTCTTAGAACTTTCCGATTAAAAACCGTGTAAGTTTCATGGATAATAATAAATATTTATTACTTCAAACAATATTCTATAATATTGCCTAATTGAATTTCATTTTCATTGCTTCAGTGCTTCATATCTCATAGTAAATAGGTTACTTATATAAAATAGAATAATTTTTATGACATTTCATAATTATGTTGCGCAGTAATGAACCGCTTTTAAAATTTCTTTGCCACTCCAATTATCATTTATTTCTGCAGTAATTTCTCACACGCATAGTTTATAAAAAGTGACAAGCATTAGCTCTTATTTACTAAAAACATCCTCAGGTAGGTCTTATAAACAGGAGTGGATTTTATACGTTAAACGATGGTGTCTGCAGTGTTTGAAGATAGCTGGCAACAGAAACAGGAGACAAGGGATCCAGCTACCGATGATGGTTTGTATCTATGCCAATTCAACCATTTGGAGTTGTCCGGTGCAGTTGTATGGACGTTTAACACATCGTACAGCTCGATTTCACGTCGATATCTACGATGCCAAAATCTCGTATCAAGTCATGCCATCTCAGGCGTAACGATACTTCCGTAGTAGAGGAAGTCCCAAGGCTGGCACCAGTTGTAGAGATTACTGCGGTTCGTATCTGAAAAAAAAGGGAAAAATAAAAGCGTACATAGAACTCTCGGTAGTGAAATACAAACCATTATACCAAAAAAATTTACCATTTTCTGCACAAACGGCTTAGTGTAGGCAATTCTTTTTTTTCAGCGATTGGTAGCAATGCCTAACAGTAGGCTGACTGGTGTCACGGTGAGTTGGGTAAAGAGTGTTGTGAACGATAAGCGTTGTGTCTCAGACAATTTCTGCTACTTAAAAAGGTTACACCTAAAATTTGGTGAGTAGACTATTATTTTTCAGTGTATTTTGATAAGGGCGTAAGCTCTTGGTAACAATCTGACCGTTATACCGTTACAGTCTAGTGGAAAAAACCTCTCTTAATCTCAATCAGTTCGCTGTTTTATTCAGTTAACAGTACCTGACTGATTGAAAAGAGACTTCAGTGAATTTAACTGATGAATCAGTGAAAAGAGGCAGATTTCCTTCACTTATTTAGTCAGTGACAGTTTCCTCTTATTCATCCGTCATTTGTTTTCACTGTCTTTCAGTTGTTTGTTTTTTAACTGTAGGATTATTTAAACAACGTATAAAAATGGCAGTTAAACAACGTGTATCAAGAGAAATAAATACGAATTAACTAATTACACGAATAGAAAATACTTTCTAACGTGTGTTTCGTCTTTCAAAACACCATTTTACGAGGTAATATGAACAATCAGCCTTTCATTCCGTTTTCACGTCTTTCCTTTCGTTTTCATGCAATCATCACAGCGCTCTGTTTGAAGGTTTACACTGCATATAATGTGGTGAAGAGAGTGAACATATATATATATATATATAGTTTTCGTTTTTACAATCTTAACGGTACGAATTAAACCAAAATGAAAAGTAAGGGCATACAGTTTTGATCTTCACGAAGTTAATGATAGCTATAAGATAATATGTTTGCCTCTTATTTTTCAACAGGACTTGATAGCGCGGATGCAGTCCTACCTCTGTAGCTCAGGGCCCGTGTGGCGGACTTGCAGTCGGAGGGTCAGGAATTCTCGACCTGGTTCCTCCGCGGCAGATGTTCAGCCCGTATATCACGCTCACGTGGACTGGAAATTTGTCAACACGTCGGTCTCACTTGAGCTCGTCACACGTCACTTCCACACACTTCCAAACGAAAACACACTCGCGCTCTGTACAATGGCTCCTGTATCGGTCCACTGGTAATAAAGGCAACTTAAAAAATAGCCTAAAAACGATTTTGAAAGGGCATGTGAGTTCAATTCCGGCCACCTCTAAAAATTTTTTTTTTTCCTTTTTTAAATTACGGTAAATTCGGCAATATAAATAGTAAACTATCGTAAATATGTTTATAACGCATAATTATTTGGCTTAATTCAAGTAAATAAATAATAAATTCGCCACTGCAGTCGGCCGTTACTTATTGAATCAGTGAAATTGTTTCACATCACTAATTCAATCGGTGATTTTTTTTTATGAAACAATTGGTGGTTTTCCACTGATTCAAGTGGACCCTTTTTCACTGATTCGAGAAGTTGAATTTCATTGCGACTTAGTGGTTTTCTACTGGGTCGAGTAATGTGTATAAAATTTTGAGCGAGTTGAAGAGTCGAGTGGTGTGATAGTTGAATGTGTGGAGTGAGATGGGATGTGTATTATGAAAAGTCAATATTTCGCTTTATCGACTATGTTATCAATGATTATTTGGGACAGGGGTTCGATATGAACCGACGATTCAGTCCTATTTTAATCATCATTACCAAGTAGTGGCTGTTCTCTGCCGTATTTACGAGAATCTAACCCTTACACATGCAGCAAGGTATCCGGCTTTATTTATGTCCTTTTTATCTCGACTGTTGTAAACATTTTTTGATTTTTTAGTTAAAGATTACTTGGTTCAACATCAAGGCCACACATCCAACATGGTGGTTGGGGTCGGTAGTTTAATTTGTCGGTAGTATTTTTAATATATATATCAATATTTTGAGTTCAAGGTCATTAGGTTTAAGGTTTAAATCACTCACATCTAGCATGGTGGTGAGATAAGTAATGTATTTTAGTCAAGGTTAAGGGCCCCACATAAAATATGACTCTCAAAATCAGTAATGTAATTTTTCCTCTTTTCTTAAAATGGTTTTCGAATTTTTCTTAATTTTTAGATATCAAGGTCACTAGGGTCGAGGTCATCCACATACAATGTGGCGGTAATTGTTATAAAAGTAATTGGTTCCTCGATTTTTAGAATTCTTCGGTTTTTCCAAGTTTAAGGTTATTGGTGTCTGGGTCAATGTCACCCACATGCAACATAACAATCCTGCCACTAGTCGTTATTTGGCTGGGGTATTCTGAAAAAAACAAGAAAGGGTGCTCGTTAATTTTGGCCACATATGGTACAGTAATTTGCCTAGTAAAATATACAGAACTTTCGAAACATAGACACCCTTAGTGAAGCAGATGATAAAGGGGCTCATGAACAACAAAATTATCCAATATGCATACGTGGTCAAATTCTGGATTATTTAAAAGTTACGGATTATATTTTCTTCTTTTCGGGTCTACCCTACACTACACTAAAAATATCATAATAGGTACAAAATTAATTATTCCAGTGAAATGACGTTTGTACAAATGGCAGATGATGGCAAATTTGCCAAACACCAGTGCAGGCAATTTTACTATAAATCAGAGATTTCTGCAAAGTCATTGGTTTCATTTGGATCACTTCCATTGAGGCACTGCAGCAATGATTGCAGAGAAAAAAATGCTTTTTATGAGGATGCCAAGTGTGTGAGGTTGCCCGTAGCCAGAATCATCATTTCCATCATTTTTGGGTACTCCAAAATGAGACAACACTTATACGATTTAAACTGTTTTGCGTCAGAAGTCACTTGTAGTTGGATAGTTTTTAATGTTACACGCTAACAACTTGAGCAATAATTATTATGTTCACACTTCTATAAACGTGGCAGATAAGGCTTAAAGTTACTAGACTCTGCTTCATTCCTGGTCATTTTGTTGATGTCACCTATTTCGTTCCCATTGCTTCCTCTCTCATTTACCATTTTCCTTTCAATTTTACTACCAATAGCTCCCTGAAAAAAAATTAAATTTGTGGTTAATATATCTTACTGAAATCTGAAGAACTGATCAGGAGTGCAAATTATTTCTATGGTAAGTAGAATATTCCTCATTTGACTAAAGCAATTGATGAACAGTCAGTTGTTTTAAAAACTGTTATTAATAATGCTAGTGGTTTTATTTCAGAAATATTAACATGGTTTAAGTATATTTTCATTGGTTGTACTCGATTCACAATATCGTTTTCGTTATGTTAGTTTCGGGTGCCAAAGAAGAACATTTCATTTTTAAACATTTCCCACTATCCTCGAAAATATATTTTTTCATCGCATGTAGCTAAAATAATTTTTAAATAGTCATATTAAAATAATTTTCAGTTGCATGTACCGCCCTTAAAAATATTTAAAGGGCGCAAGTCTCATTATGTTTAATTTCTAATTTGTTACAAGTAATAATCCCACAGCTTTTGAATAAAAAGAAATATATATTGTACAAGAAACAGTGCTCCTTTTCTAGTAAAAATAATGTGTTCCGCTTGTATGGGAAAAATGATAACCGTCATAGTAGGAGAGAATGGAAAATTTTGCAATTAGAAAACAATAGTTAAACAAGGTACCGTCTACAAGTGCCCTGGTGTTCATCATCAATTGTTCGAAAGCACTTGGTATTTTGAGGCCGAAAACACTGACCTCTGTAAGTTACATTCCAGCTATTATTTCCTCTGAATGATTCACAGCACTTATTCTTCCTGTTGTAACGCCCAGTGTTATGCCATCTGAGGCTGCCATCAGTGGGACCAACAACACCAAGTTAAAGAAGTAGATAAGAACTATAAAATGCCATCGCTCAGAAAAGGTGAAGTTTAAAACTTTTCCCAGTGGATTTCATTTCTTATGTTTTGTGGTGTGCGTGATTTTGATCTACGTGGATGTGAAATCTCGATTTTGCAATATATCGAACATTCATTACGAGCGTCTGGTGTTATACCTATAAATCCTACGAAATACCAATTGATTTCACAGTCAAGAAAGTAAACGCCTCATAAACGCTCAGCACTTTTTCCAAGTTAATTTGATATTGATTATCACAAATTCGGTGTTCAATTTAAACTTAATGGCCTGGTCTAAGAAAAAATAAAATTGGACGTGATAACTTGTGCAAGTCTCTGGATTAAAATTGTATGTTTAGCTCGGGAAAAAACTATTGCATTTGTACCTTAGCTTCCAAGGAGCCATTTTTATCTTTTTTTGCATTGTTGCCCGCAATTAGGAAAATTAGAAAGTAACGCGAACCACGCCAGTCTGTCGCTAGCAGTCTCGGCGCAAACATACGACAATGGCTTGTCACTTGTCACGTTTCGCGATTAGCCTGTGTGCTCGCGTGCAATGAACTGACCTCCAAGTTTTTGGACGCCTGACAGAAACTCAGTGGCGTGACTTCTGCACGCCAAGCTGTTTCGTACATCGTCAGTTCTAATTCCGCCGCGGACAAATTCGAATTATTTCCAAGAAATTAATTATACCTGCGACGACGCACACATTCTAAGAAGTATTTCAACTTATTTTGCGTTAGATAGTTAGACTGTAGGTTTTAAAAAAGGTACGCTCTAAGAAATGATTAGAAAATTTACTATATGAGTGTATACGTAGCGTGCGAGAGCGTAAATGGTACAGTTAATTCCCATGCATTCACGCCGGCGTTCCTACATTTGCTCAGGAAACAGTCGATTGCGTGGGAAACTTTCCAACTTTGTATAGTAGCATCGCCTAATATTCCATTTTTGAAGCCAGATGTGTTGTATTATTTCCATACGATAAAGACCTAAAAAGTAAGAAATTTCGATTCAGTTTAGGAAGTTTACCAGAAAATTTTTTAGAGTGTACTTTTGAAAGAAAAACTGCCCGGCTGGTAAAAATCAGGAACACAAAAAAAAATGTATTTTTTTTTTCTTAACAGAATTCCTTTTCCCTAGCTCACAAAAAATTATACTTCACGAACTGTCGCAAAGCAACAATTTAAGTGCTGAGGTTATAAATGAAACTAGTCAACATTGTAATAGTGTACGGTTATTAAATTTAATGTTATCATTGCATAGTTTGAAGCTAAGATTGTACCTGTCACGTGACTTTTCTCCTCGTCAAAAATGATGTAGGTATGATATGAAAACATACTTGTTAGAGGCGTGTCATTATTTTATGTTATTTGTGACACAATCGTGCAGAAAATGTCAAGGAAACGCATACAGTGAAATGTGGTGCTTATCCTCAGAGAAATAATTATTGGAAATGGTATTAAACATATGTTTCTTTGTAACGTTTATTTTGGTCAGCCATGATTTTGCTTGCTGAAATATTAGTTCTCGGTTTTAAAAAATGTCACTTCGCTAATCCAAATGAAATATTTTGATTAAAAGTAATATTGAATGAAAGATGCACTGGTAACAGAGGTTTGAGACGCACAGACTGAGGTGGGATCCCCGTGAGATACCGTATGAGCAAATCTCCCCCATATTATATGAGGCTCTGATGGCAGAGTAACTGGTGTTATTCATCGGATGTCTCTGAAACTCAGTGTGCATAGCTCGTTCCGGAAAAAAAGTTGTAGTCACTGACGTGCAAAAGCAGTCTCCGTAACTCAAGTTCAATGTATTCGAGATGTGTGGTAGACGACTTCGTGTGCGCGAAAAAGACAGTGTTGCGTGCAGCGCAAAGCCGATGTTCTAAAACTCTGGTGTTATTACAATCCGTGCTACTTTTAATCACGAAAGAATATCAAGTGGTCGTAAAAAACACTGAAAGATTTCTAGTGTCTGCAAACTTGATACTTCAGAGAGACAAATGGGTTCTTTTTAACTTCTTAATGCTACCGGTTTATTTCAAATAACATTCTGTTTATATAGTTACATTATCAAATTTTTTCAATTCGTATTGATATTAACAAAATACGCTTAATATCAAAACCCTCTGCACAATATACACTGAAGAGCCAATAAAACTGCTAAAGGCGTACGTATGCAAATAACAGAGGTATGGAACTAATCAGAGTAACGCAATGCGGTCAGCAGCTAGATCGGTTCCTGCTGCTACAATGGCAGGTTATCAAGATTTAAGTGAGTTTGAACGTGGTGTTATAGTCATCAAAATCAGTAATGTAATTTTTCCTCTTTTCTTAAAATGGTTTTCGAATTTTTCTTAATTTTTAGATATCAAGGTCACTAGGGTCGAGGTCATCCACATACAATGTGGCGGTAATTGTTATAAAAGTAATTGGTTCCTCGATTTTTAGAATTCTTCGGTTTTTCCAAGTTTAAGGTTATTGGTGTCTGGGTCAATGTCACCC
>NQII01011284.1:21989-33000 GCA_002778355.1 Clitarchus hookeri
GGAAAATAATAAATATTTCTGTACAAGAGTTCTTGCGTGTTTTGAGAAAGATACTGCCATTGTTTGTAAACTGACTGATTATATTTCTGCTAGAGGGCTAGTTCGGTCATTTGTGTAACTCGCTTAATGTAGGTAGGCTAATCCGACTAACTAACCTAATCTTATCTGTAAATGCAGTACAGCTTGCCCGGGATTCAAACCGAAATGTGACTCTCCGACAATCTTCATGGCGGAGGTAGTTCAACTCAGTAATAGCAAATTTGCGAATTTGACGTTTAACCATACATACTACCAAAATTAAGGCATTTAATTTGGCAAGATTTACTGCGTGTTATTTGAATTGTATGTGCACAAAAGAAACCCTGTAAAATTTAGCTTATCGGCATTTGTATCCAAAAAAATTACCACGTGATGCTTGATATCGACTGAAAAGTTTCATATTTTACATTAGCGTATATAAGTAGGTTTTGTGAGCATACAAACATGTCATACGTTCTAAAATTATTCCTTTAGTTTATTAATTACCTGGTTTATGGTCTGCACACTTAAACCGTACGCTTCTGCATTCCAAGTACAACCACGAACCACACGTGCCAGTTGCATCGTAATTTCTCATTCAATAAATTGTACATGCTTTTCAACGCTAAACTTTTGCTCCCCGTGAAAAACCAAGTGAATTAAATTACGTAAAATTAATATTAAAAAGGACTCACATAATTTATTTAAAAGCGTAAAAATACCATAATTTATACTAATATAGAGCAGCCTTGTCTGTTTAATGAGATTAAGAGGCCGTAAAAGTAGTTCAGTTTCCGTAATATTAACTCATTTAGATTCCTTCCCACCGTCCGACGCGAAAAGCAGCGATGCCAAGTTCCTGGTCTATCAACGGTTACCTTGTAGGGACAGGTAATTTCTGCTGCCTCTTGTATGGTTGCATGGCCCGTAAAGTTACTTTTTTTCATTTAATGATACCTTACATCGCCGTGATAATTATTTTGAAATACCACAAGCTACGTACAAGTAAAAACTGGAGCATAAACCTGCGTCGAAGAACATGGTTCATAGATTTCAACGTGTTACCAGGATATGAGCAAGCGTTAATCAAGGCGTTAGATTTTTTTTTCTGTAAACTGCTCGGTCCTGGCTGCTACGTTAGCTATAACTGCAAAGTTGTACTCTCAAGCTCCTGAATGGCATGACCTCAAGGGTTTTTTTTTGTCTGCCCCACAGTTGTTGGCCTTCCTGTTGCGAACCAGGCATGTACTCGACGGGAATGAGAACCATAAAATGTAGTGATTCATCGTTACGCGTATAGTTGGCAGTTAGTGCCAACATTACTGAGACAGGCAAAATTTTTTTATTGTATTATTATAAATATTTATAATTTATATATAACATTTGCCACTTTTCAAGGAATATTTGTACCTCACATCTCTGCAGATAAAGTTCAGCCTTTAGGTATTCACCCCTGTATTGTGACAGTGGAATTTATACTGTGGTTTACCCAACGATGCTTGTGATGATGTGAAGAATATTTGTAAGATTTCCAACGGTTACTGATAACTGATGTTATAGGTTCTGATAAAATGGCCAGAATAAATTGACCATCACCTCTAGCTAGGTGACTCGCAATGCAGCATACTTGCGCGTGCACCCTCCATCTGTAAATTAATATTTATATTATGTTTATTATATAAATAATCACTATTTATATTTTTTAAATATATTATATAAATATTATTATAAAAATATATAATAAATAATATTCCGTGTTTATTAGAAGAGAAGTGAGCGTACTGAAAAATAAGTTAAAAAATAATACTAAATATGTAGTTTCATATGTACTCATAATGACAAAAAAATTATACATTTGTATTTCCTTAATTTTGTGTATTCCCATACACATTCGTGTATGGCAATACAACATTTTCAAAATGTTAGAATTATTATTTCTGGATAGTTAATACTAGTATTGCAAGAAGTTTCTGACATGCGTGCTTTGCCACACATCATCCAAATATTAATATTTACTCCTTTTTTTTCGTACCGTGACTTTCTCTTATGTGAATTATAATAACATCCAACAAAATATACATAGTTTTCACGGGACTTAAGAAATTTGGGAAGAGAACACCGCAGCACTGGTGCGAGGAGGCAGACGCAGGGCATCATACAAGTAATCTTACTTTCCTTGCAGGTTCTGTCATTCGAATATTATATTAAAATAGTTTGTGAAATATCGCTGAGGAGGAGAATCGGAAAACTTCTTCCATCCCTCCTTTCAAAAAAGAAGTGAAGTCAACTTCTTATATTTGTTCTGTAAGTAAGTAGATATACTGGTTTATGAGAGAACTCTCCGATGTAGATACGGCATCTGTCTTGCGTTGGCAGTATAGATCTGAGGAGCAAAGACGGCCAATTCACCTCAGTGATCGTTCCCAATCTGTTTACCATCGTTTCCCGNGCAGTATAGATCTGAGGAGCAAAGACGGCCAATTCACCTCAGTGATCGTTCCCAATCTGTTTACCATCGTTTCCCGCTCAATTCGTATGAGCTGCATAGGTAATAACTTGCCCACCTACCTGGAGATACCTCCTGCGTTCCAGGTCGTGAAATGCAGGAGCAATAAGGGTGACCCTGTTCGGCATATCAAGTGCGTGATCGCCACTAAGCGCAAGACTCTGAACTGGCGTTCAGTGTTCTCGCGGAGTGGAGTGGTGTAGCGAGGTCTTGAGAGCCGATGAGGGTGAAGCGACGTGAGTATGGAGCAGCGTTGGAATGCAAGGGCGGGAGAAACGGCAGATCCCCGAGAAAACCCGCCGACCAGCGGCTTCGTCCGGCACGATTCCAACAGGTGAAAATCCGGGAGCGACCCCGCCGGGAATCCTACCCGGTTCGCCTTAGTTGGAGGCTCTAGCACCTACACCACCGCGGCACCCAGTGCTACCTGTAANCCGGGAATCCTACCCGGTTCGCCTTAGTTGGAGGCTCTAGCACCTACACCACCGCGGCACCCAGTGCTACCTGTAACCAAGGGACTTTAAGCAGTGACCCTATCATTTTATTGGTGGAAAGTATGTAGCAAGGTTCAATGCAGGGTCCTTTTGTAAGTACATGTATTTGTTTGACGCGTGTATTTTGAGATACAACGCTTTGAAAATAATAGTCGTTGGAGTGCTCTGAAACGGTGTTTCTAACGTGCGTGCCGTCTTGAAAGCACTCGACAGGCTTCGTCTGAAGAACGTGTTATTTTCGTATATCAGCAGATTGGACGCACGTTTGATGGTTTCGTAGAAAAACGCGTATTTCAAACACACTGCAAAGCAGTACAAGCGACAGGTAGGCGGGCCTCTAAACGTATTCTACATATGTAACAAATACACTACAAGGGGCAACTTGAAATATTCCCACTCCGTATTTGTGAGTTAACTCCGGAACCGCTGCTACACCACACAAATTAAAAAAAACAGCAGGACTCGTGAAACTACCAAAGTGCCTCTGTAGTGTAGAAAGATAAAAGTACAGCCGTAATTAAAACCCTTATTACGCTGCTAAAATGTTTTGTTCGAATATGTTTGACAATAAAGTTTTATGACGAAACGCTGCCATCGAAGAGCAAAGTCGTACAAATAATTGAATTTTTTGAAAATCTGTCTTAAAGTTTTTATTTGTCAAACCTGGTTTGATTTTAATTCCAACATTACTTTCTAGTTGAATATTACTGCTGTGTATCAGGCAGTCAATTAGAGAAAAGAATATTAAGAATTTTGTGATTTATTTTTGCTTATAAAACATTATATTCTTTATTTGGCGTAGCTATTTTCTGAACAATTCTGTTATTATTCAATGTGCACTTTCAGCAGCATTTATGTTCTGGCCGACATTCATAAAAATTCATTATTTCATAGCCTTACTTCGATTCTAGTTGCTGGCCGCAATTTGAAATTTTTGTAGTGCCACAAATTGACCGTTTTTGCACAGTTTTGATTGGCTGAAATCTTCAAACATCAAATAACTTTTATAACTGGTCTGATATACAAAACATATGACGGAAACTGGAGCCATCCAACATTATCAGACAAATATGACGGCGTGCAACACGTTCCGGTGACGTCACAACATCTACACTTTCTTTGAACCAACTGTGATTGGAGCAGTCTGGCGGAAAAAATTTGATGATGATATTCCGGGGGTTAAGGTAACAAAGTTAGTAGTTAACGCTCCTTGCTGTTTGTTTATTTTTTACGTAGAAGTATCCACATAACATTTTAATTTGTATGTTATATTAAAGGAATTTTCTCAACTTAATGGAAAAAAAAAATTGTTGTAAATAAAGTCATGNATTTTAATTTGTATGTTATATTAAAGGAATTTTCTCAACTTAATGGAAAAAAAAAATTGTTGTAAATAAAGTCATGCTTGATGTGTCTTTGAAATACATTCGAAATTCAATTAGGATAGTATCCATCGCCCAAGTAGACTTAATATACGACAAAGCAAAAAAAAAGTTTTTTTTAAAGGAAAAATATAAGTAAACATTATATAATATCTAAAAAAAATCCTGTAGCTATAGGCCTAACAAATCGAAACTGTCGAATCACACAGGATTACATCACTGCCAACAAACGTTACGTGGTGGACGAGGATTAGCAATAATATTCTCAACAGAGTATTTTGTTCCTACAGAAAATNCTGCCAACAAACGTTACGTGGTGGACGAGGATTAGCAATAATATTCTCAACAGAGTATTTTGTTCCTACAGAAAATTTAAGAAATTGAAACAACCTAACTTCAATGCGACGAGGACTTAATGCGAAGTAGCGAGAAACTTTCACTGCGTTCTGCGCAACAACTGTGTAGTACGCGAATTTCAGTAAGTCTGTCATTTGTAACTCCAGAAGGCGCATGCATCGCGGCACGCATGCAAATCGGGGACACGGTGATATTGACTTTCCCGAAAGAATGTCGCTACAAGAACACCAATGACCAGCGTCCAAATAGTCAGTTCAAGTGTACTGGCTAAGGAACCTCCAGATCTACACCGTCAAGCATGTTGCCACGTTTTACTTTCTCAAATTGCACAACGTATTTGAAAAAAAAATCTTCGTACATGATCTATTGTGACGGTAACGGTGGAGGGAAAGCAGTTCTATGTCGAAGGTTGAAATTAAATTGTTTGGTAACCACTTGCGAATGCAGAATTTTTTTAAATTTCTGTTTATCTAATGCATACAAGCGTAAAAGAAATAAGAAATTTGGTAAAAATTTTACTTTTCTAATAATTTCTCAGTTTCACGTGATCAACGCGTGAATAAAGTGATCGGGCCCACGGCAAAGTTACTTTCACATGTGGTGGAAGAATACTTAATGTGCTTACAAGAAGATCTTAAGTATGGCTTCTAAAAGTGCTCAGTTTCTCGAGGACATTCTTTAGCCTGTGTTTTTTTTTCTCGCAAAAATCAACGTCTCGTCGATAGCGGGGTTGTTACAGACTGAACTAGCGTTTCCATCACTCAGGACTGGCGAAGGAATCTGCCATGGCCTGGAATTTTTTTCTTAACCTACCCTAATATAAGTGTTAAGTGTACGTCCGAGGTAGGGACGGGAGCTAAGTGCATACGCCGACACGTGAGGGAGTTCGTGCAAGGAGGCGTGCGTCACAGTAGAAAGGAACCGGGCAGCTATAGCCTCTAAAGTGATCACGACCAGAGGTTTTTCACGATAAAGTAAGCACTTTTGAAATCAACGTTTGAAAAAAAAAATCACTGCTCGTTAATGCGTGTATTTTAATAGACACACGGACTGTAAGCTGTCTCTAAAGTTGGCAACGAGCTAGGGGGAAATATTTACATGTGTTGACGTCGTATTAGAGGCGTGACGTTTAAATTTATGGAGATTAAATTGATTTATAATTTAGTTTCGGTCTGTTTTATGAGCAGNGATTTATAATTTAGTTTCGGTCTGTTTTATGAGCAGGGTTGTATGAATTTGTATATTATTAACATATTTATATTCCGAGTGATTTCACAATTACCATTGACTAACGCACGAATTATGTGATTTGGTCCTTGGCAATGTTATTTTTCCATGCGGTGGGATAAAAAAAGATCCTGAGTAGGGCTTTCAAAAGTGCTCACTTTACCGTTGACAACCTTTACCTCCCCGAGAGTCCCTACAGTTAACATAAAACTAAAATGAGAACGGAGAAAAACCGGCATACGCACCNCCCCGAGAGTCCCTACAGTTAACATAAAACTAAAATGAGAACGGAGAAAAACCGGCATACGCACCATGAAAACCCCTTCTATGCAACCCGCAATAACCACATGTAAAATCAAGGGCAATATTGTTATTGCTTAAACCACAAATGTGGCATATTATAAGAAATAGTTTTTTGTTTTGTTAGACGTGTTTTTGCGTCTCTTCGAACTCTATATAAGCCATAAGTGATAGTTTCGTCACCAACTTGAGGAATAAAATTAATTTNCTCCCCGGCCTAAAGGACACAACACACATACCAGAAAATCCCAGAAAACTTAAAACAGAATCAAGTAAGATTGCCAGCGAGTATCGGCTGGTATAAACCATTCACGTTTACTTCACACTTTTCTGAAGCACTGCTAAAGTTCCACTTCCAGGATATTCCTNATCGGCTGGTATAAACCATTCACGTTTACTTCACACTTTTCTGAAGCACTGCTAAAGTTCCACTTCCAGGATATTCCTTCGCCTCGTGCAAACAAAGCTTAACCGAGTCTACAAAATTATACCAAAGGAACAACGCACCGCATTCGTACGCACTCAGTGCAATGATATTTTGCGTAAGAACTATTATTTCTTAATAGGTATTACCAACTCGCCTATTTTCTCGCTGTATAATCCATATTAATTATAAATGAAATGTTACAATTTATAGATTTAAAAAATGCAAGTAATAGTTTGATTTAACCACAAATGAGGTACTTTTATGTTAACAGAAGTATAAAACGCTTGTGATATATGGCAAATTTACGAAAGAACCGAGAACGTCATACCTGGGATGATTTGTTAAAGGTTTGATTCAGAAAGTGTGAAGAAACCGCAAATAAACTATAGCGCTACTGTCTGGCGTTAATTACTATAAAAAGCAGTATGTATTTATTAATAACCTAAATGAGTTAAAAACAAACTCCACGGAGCGCAGTCGTGTGCATGTGTGAAACTGCAGTGCAGACTCGCAGCTGGCAAACCACTGTAGCCAAGGATGACCCGCGATGAGAAAGCACCCCGGTATTTACCTGGAGTTGGAGTGATTCATTAAAACAGTGAAAAACGGAAATCGGAGCGGCTAGACCGGAAATCGTACGCGAATACTCCCGAGCTTTGAGTTCCGTCGGTTACCACTGCTGCGCGCCACCTAGATACTCACTCGTAATCGGCTTGTTCGAACACAGCCCAGACGATTCAGCTCGTGTCAGAAAACGTGGCAACGTATTAACATGAAAGTCACACGTTTTATATTTATAAGCTACTAGCGAACCGGCCCGGCTTAGCCCGGGTACAATTGAGTTTTACAGTGATACATTAAAAAATAAATTGAGAAAAGAAAATTAATTTATGTGAAAACAGAAATATAAAATTATACTATGTTGGCCTAGGTTTTTAACTGATTACGGCAACTCAAAAGGAAGGAATTATTTTTTACCCGATATCCAAGAAGTAGGGTGTTGTTTTTGCAGTGTATCTGTGCAATCATCGCGTAGTTACCACATTTCCTGCTTTCCAGCGTCGATGTATGAAAAAACAAAGATCCCAAACGTGCGTTTGGCTGAGGGATCTTAATCAATCACCGAAGTTAAGCAACGTTCCCAGCGGCACACATTTGGATGGGTGATCGTTTAGTGGCATAACATCTGAGCGCCTCCGGGCTACGGAGGGCACGTTACATATTCGGTCCCGGTTGTTATGGAATGATAGCAGCCGTTAAGCCATTCCAGGGGTCCGTGGGCGGCCTCATAAAGTCTGATACCAGAGGAAAAAAATATTTCGGTCACATTCCCAGCCGTTGCAGAATTACCAGGGGTCCGTGGGCGGCCTCATAAAGTCTGATACCAGAGGAAAAAAAATATTTCGGTCACATTCCCAGCCGTTGCAGAATTAGGTTTTGTTGTTATTCCACAGGACCCGTACAATTTACTGGGATAAAAAGTATCCTATGTCCTATTCCAGGACCTAAAGTACATACATAACAAATTTCATCAAAATCCGTTCGGCCGTTATGGAGCTGAGTGGTAACAAACACACACACAGAGACTTTCGCATTTATTCTCGTAATATTAGTAGGGTTCACGGTAAAGGGAGCCATTTTGAAAGCCCTCTGATTTAGAGAAATTAGTAAATAAAAATATTTTATTGTAGCCTTAGACGTTAGCTTCCTAGCGCTGTGGAACGTACATACTGTGTTTATTGCTTACATGGCAATGTTTATTTAAAAACGTGGATAAAAGGATAAAAAAAAGAAGCAATGAAAAAATTAACTAGGGCCTCAAAAGTACTCACTGTACCGCAAACAATCTATAATTAAAAATAATATGTATTTTTGCAATATGACATATTGGAAACGGAGTACAATATCCCCGACGTTACAATCAAAGCATGAAACAAATTTTTTTCCAAAATGTTTGTGGGCTCTTGGTATATCTACGTGGATTCAGCGTCGTATTTTTCTTTCTTTGTTGAAAGGGTGTAGGAATTAAATATCACGTAGCATTATTAAAATGAAAAAAATTTTTTTTGCGCATTTTGACAGACGCTGTAAATTTATTAGGAAAGCCACGTAGCGAGAACTCGCGGAGATCCGCAAACTCGACTTCACCTCAGTAAGTTACAAATCTCGCGCGCAGATGGCGTTAGCTTCCAGCAGCAAGTCCCCGGATATCCCGCTGAGGGGCCAGCACCAGTCACGACAGTTACGTCGCTTCAGAACAACTTCGGAGACGTCCAATGCCAACAAACGTTACGTGGTGGACGAGGATTAGCAATAATATTCTCAACAGAGTATTTTGTTCCTACAGAAAATGTAAGAAATTGAAACAACCTAGCTTTAATGCGACGAGGACTTAATGCGAAGTAGCGAGAAACTTTCACTGCGTTCTGCGCAACAACTGTGTAGTACGCGAATTTCAGTAAGTCTGTCATTTGTAACTCCAGAAGGCGCATGCATCGCGGCACGCATGCAAATTGGGGACACGGTGATATTGACTTTCCCGAAAGAATGTCGCTACATGAACACCAATGACCAGCGTCCAAATAGTCAGTTCAAGTGTACTGGCTAAGGAACCTCCAGATCTACACCGTCAAGCATGTTGCCACGTTTTACTTTCTCAAATTGCAAAACGTATTTGAAAAAAAAAATCTTCGTACAAGACCTATTGTGACGGTAACGGTGGAGGGAAAGCAGTTCTACGTCGAAGGTTGAAATTAAATTGTTTGGTAACCACTTGTGAATGCAGAATTTTTTAAAATTTCTGTTTATCTAATGCATACAAGCGTAAAAGAAATAAGAAATTTGGTAAAAATTTTACTTTTCTAATAATTTCTCTGNTACAAGCGTAAAAGAAATAAGAAATTTGGTAAAAATTTTACTTTTCTAATAATTTCTCTGTTTCACGTGATCAACGCGTGAATAAAGTGATCGGGCCCACGGCAAAGTTACTTTCACATGTGGTGGAAGAATACTTAATGTGCTTACAAGAAGATCTTAAGTATGGCTTCTAAAAGTGCTCAGTTTCTCGAGGACATTCTTTAGCCTGTGTTTTTTTTCTCGCAAAAATCAACGTCTCGTCGATAGCGGGGTTGTTACAGACTGAACTAGCGTTTCCATCACTCAGGACTGGCGAAGGAATCTGCCATGGCCTGTAATTTTTTTCTTAACCTACCCTAATCTAAGTGTTAAGTGTACGTCCGAGGTAGGGACGGGAGCTAAGTGCATACGCCGACACGGGAGGGAGTTCGTGCAAGGAGGCGTGCGTCACAGTAGAAAGGAACCGGGCAGCTATAGCCTCTAAAGTGATCACGACCAGAGGTTTTTCACGATAAAGTAAGCACTTTTGAAATCAACGTTTGAAAAAAAAAATCACTGCTCGTTAATGCGTGTATTTTAATAGACACACGGACTGTAAGCTGTCTCTAAAGTTGGCAACGAGCTAGGGGGAAATATTTACATGTGTTGACGTCGTATTAGAGGCGTGACGTTTAAATTTATGGAGATTAAATTTATTTATAATTTAGTTTCGGTCTGTTTTATGAGCAGGGTTGTATGAATTTGTATATTATTAACATATTTATATTCCGAGTGATTTCACAATTACCATTGACTAACGCACGAATTATGTGATTTGGTCCTTGGCAATGTTATTTTTCCATGTGGTGGAAGAGTATAACATGAGGATAAAAAAAGATCCTGAGTAGGGCTTTAAAAAGTGCTCACTTTACCGTTGAAAACCTTTACCTCCCCGAGAGTCCCTACAGTTAACATAAAACTAAAATGAGAACGGAGAAAAACCGGCATACGCACCATGAAAACCCTTTTGACAGGGGCTCTATGCAACCCGCAATAACCACATGTAAAATCAAGGGCAATATTGTTATTGCTTAAACCACAAATGTGGCACATTATAAGAAATAGTTTTTTGTTTTGTTAGACGTGTTTTTGCGTCTCTTCGAACTCTATATAAGCCATAAGTGATAGTTTCGTCACCAACTTGAGGAATAAAATTAATTTATAAAGATTACGATGAAATAATTGCTGATTTCTGAGAACACATTTTAAACTAGAGCGACTTAATCTTTAATATAATGCATAAATAAGTTCTAACTTCTTACTTCTTATATTGCTACAACTATGACTTTGTTATTACGTGTTGCATAGCACTCCTGCAATGCTGCAATTTGCCTCGTAATAGAACTGCTACGAGATAAGTTAGGAAACATGCTCTTTATTAGAGATGAGTGAAAAGCTAGCGGAA
>NQII01011285.1:6229-29363 GCA_002778355.1 Clitarchus hookeri
GTGGGGCTAGTGGATTTTCAAACTAAACACTCCATACCAAACATCGAGGAAAATAAATATTACAGTTTTCCGTATTCGGTTATGGGGGCAGTGATGGAAATCGTCATTCCCACAGGAGAATACTAGTTGAAGGATATGGAATACTTCATGAAGATATCGCTGCCACACGACCTTGCATTCGAACTGCATGAGAATCCGAATACCCCGAAGGTCAAAATGTTTTCCACCGCTGATGTAGATTTTACGAAACCGGACACGATCGGGCCCATGCTGGCGTTCGAGGCGAGCGTTTACGAAGCAGGAAAGAAACACTTATCGTCGAGTGCTGTACATATATTTCCGGTTAACGTCCTACGAATAAACTTAATTTTGGTGAGTTGCAGTTACGAGAATTGGATACCGAGCAGCACTATTTACGAGTTCACCCCCACCGTACGTACTGGGTATAAAAGCGTAGAATGACCAATAACGCTCATTTAAGTTCTGATCTTCGCAAAGAACATCCACGAAGTAGTCGTTTTGATCGTGGACGAAAACGACGAACTGATAGATTTCAAAATCGAGTAAACCTCTTTGCACCTGCACCTGAAGTGATGGAATTAAATTTCGCTGGGAAAACAAAAATTTATAAATACGCGTGGCACATCGAAACCGAAGTCAGTAAGTCACGAAGACTCGTTGCGCTAACACCTGAAAATGCAGAGTTTCTTCACGTCCTCGGTTTAAAAGTAAATCGCCATGGTGGACGAAATCCCCGACGTGGATCTATGCCTAGAATTTTACGATAAATCTGATAAAATCGAAATGCACAGTTACGAGCCTTATCTTGTCGGGCCTTTCGCTCTCGGAAGGGAGGTTCGAATACCTAAACAGCATCGAGATATTTACACTTTGTTTAGCCAGTACTTTGTGCACATAAGAGGCAGGCTAATGAAGGCAAATGGGACCCACCCGACCATCTCCAAGTTGGTTCGAAATGGGATTCTGCGTCTTTTCAAATGCGAAATCTACGAGAAAAATGGCATCGCGCTTGACCAGTTGCGTGATGTGGGCATAACGTCGATAAAAAAAATACATATCGCTCATGCCCAATCATCTCTCTGCAGCCCAGATGGCAGAATGGGGAATCGAATATGACTAGAGTGTTCCCATTAACGCCGAAGGCAGATTCGAAGTATGCGTTCCACTCTCCATGCTACTGGGATTCGCCGAAGATTATAAGAAAATAATAATAGGAGCGAGGCAGGAGCTGGTGATTACGTTGGCCACATCGCATTTAGATGCCGTGTAGGGAGTCGGAGAAAACACGCAGCCCGTCTCTATTACTTTGAAGACTATAGAATGGCTTGTCCCTCACATAAACCCTAGTACTCAGTATTTTGGAAGGAGGAGTGGGGTGCAAGTCGTCTGCTGGGCGCGGTGCTGGGGACAGCACCAGCATTGCAAAACAAATGACAAATGAAAAAACCAAGATGGTGGTCGAACGAAGGTGAGAGACAAACTCTATTATTGCATAAACAAATTACAAACGGAAAGAACTAAGATGGCTCACTGTGACTGTGATGCCTACCATGATGCTGGACTCCACCTACCAAGAAGCTGAATGAGAATGGGTGGAGGGGGGTGTAAGAAACCTCCGGAAATATATATATTTTTTTAAATAAATTGTTTAAATAAATTTTTTATTTTATAATTTTTAATTGTTTTTCAAGTAATTATATATATATATATTATAAAATTTTAGATTATTTTGAAATTGTCTGAATTTTTTGAGTCAAAGGTCACCGGGGTTGAAGGTCAAATGTTGAAGGTCAAGGCCACTTGGATCCAAGATGGCGGACAATATGGCCGCCGGAAGACCGGATTGAGAGAGTACGAACCGCTCCGACGCTCCGGTACCAAGTACCGATGTGCCCAAGTAGCCATTTACCCTCTACTGACTGTCAACGTAACCGAACCTGTGACCTCTCGCAAAAAGAAACCTTCGCCTAAACCGACATTTCCATCCATGCCGGAACTCAATGAAGAGTTGGCACAGCTGTGTTTCCCATCATCAGTGGATGTCGTGACTAGCAGAGGTCCTATCACAACTACAACAGACTCGCCAGTACTAATAACGGGTGTAAAATATGTTTTGAGATATTTTAAGAGCAAATTAGAAGCGCTTTAAAGGGAGAAAACATATAAGTAATGGACAAATAGAAAATAACTATGTATTTTAGAAACAAAATTATTTGTATTTTTGTTGTGCTGAGTGAAATAAAAATTGATATTATTGTACTCTATATCTTATTTGAAAGTAAAAAATTTTAATCTTGATTTGAAAAATAATTGATAGTTCAAAATTGTTTTATCTATGAAGAAAATTTCAAGATAGTATTTTCTCACTTAAAATAATATTTTCATGTATGTCTTGGTGTATAACTCATAAACAAAAATACAATTGTATGCATGGAGGGAAGCTGCTGGAAAAATGTATTTTGCAGTGATCAAGTAATTTATAGCTGATTAAATAAATATAAAAACGAAAATGTTTCATTGCTCAAAAAAATTTCTTGTCACAAACGAAAAAGCACATTTAACTATTCACAAACTAGCAAAGGGTATTTGTATTTAAAAAAGAAACCAGAAAAATAATTTAAAATTTTGTATTCATGGTAGTTTTGGAAATGTAGAGGGTGGAAATTACCTCGTGACATACAGTATGTTAAATTTTTGTAATATTAATTAGATGTTCGTTTTATTAATGTTAAATGTATTAACTTTTATACCATTTTTATTGTTTTTAACGTCCAACATGAATATTGTGGCACTTGAAATTATATTTTTAATTTCGAGTCCTACCTTATAATCTATCGGGTACTAGTTGTTTCACAAATTAACTGCAAAATCGTATTATGGATACAACAGTAGCAATATAGATTTACGAAAACAACTAAGGTATAGTTTTTCTGACATAGTTTTAAAAACGCTTTGCAAAATGTTTTAATAAAATATTTTTCAACCTTAAGGATTAAAAGTTTTATTTAAATGTAGACATACAGGGAAAAGTAATGGCAAACGTAGGTTTGTGTATGTTTAGTGCCGGCTAAACTATTCACTGATAAAAGCGATAGATTACGAATAATAAAACTGACGTCAGTGTTACCAGCAGCTCGCTGCAGTTTAAACACACTGCAAAATAGATCGCCGTGCATAAAATAAAAGTAAATATTTTAAAATTTAATTTTAGGATATTAAAACATATTTTTAAAGGGAAGAACTTTTCTTTTCCCAGCTGGGAGTGTACACAGAAATGCAGAAGGGGAAAATTCCCAGGCCCTCACCTCTTTCAGTTCGAACACTGCTTCTACTAATCGTGTATAATAAACTTTACTTAGAACTTTGTTTCATCGCCTTTGGAGCTTCTGTAATTTTGGCCTTACCCAAAGAAAGGTCCTATATATGCCCCTGCAAAGGAAATTTTAAACAAGTCAGACATCATTTTTTTTTCATATTATGCTTGGCAAATTGAAATACTCTGAGCAATGCAGCCGTGAGGTGTTGTTTTTTTTCCCCGGATCTGGTCTACAGCCTTATGGAAGCCCTCGGGCTGAAAATTTTCTCAGGCAGTCGGGAAGGTATTTTGACAACTAAAGAAGGGACTGTCTGTGACAGTGCGGTGACCTATTGAGGTCGTGCATAGCCGGTGACCTGCGTGTTTTCCCCACACTCGGGTTAGCCTGCAGGCAGGAGAACTGCGGACGGACATAGCTGGCCAATGGCTGCTCTGTACTCTCTAGCATAACCGTATTTGGCAAGCGAGCACTGACCATTACTATAACAATACCGCGTGTGGCCACGCCCACCGCACAGTGCTTCTCAGACACGGAGCTAGATGCACCAGTTCTCGCCCAATGTATAAAAAGGCCGACGCTGGTTGCCTCGACCCATTTAAATATCTAATCTTGACGTGTAATCATCAAGCTTTCTTATAGTCATCAAAATTTTACCGCCTAGTCGTCGCTGTGTTTTCGTCCGTCCATTTCAGCTTCGTGTCAAAACTCGTTCAGGTAGGTCAAAAAGTGTTGATTTTTAATAGCAGTTGTAATATCTTTTGATAAATGCCACTTCCCCTACCTGCATATATTTTAACGGTCGTACTGACTGGCATGCGTCCAGAAAAGTTCGTAACGACGGAGGTAGAGTAGTTCCATGTCTTAACGTTGAATTCAAAGTATTAGGTAAATATATGTGAATATTGAAATTATTTATTTCACGTTGCCTCTTATAATGCATATACTTAGAGTGTAAGAATTAGCGCAGTTGTAAAATATTTGTTTATCTAATAGTTTCACTATTAGACTTGACTAAGCCGTGAATAAAGTAGATCAGGTGCACGGCTATGCTAATTTTAAATATGATGGAATAATACAGAGCGTTCATAAAAGTAGAAAAGTAGGGCTTTCAAAAGTGCTCAGTTTATCGTGAACAGCTTATACACGATAGCAGTTGGTACACTAGCACTGGGTGATGCTCAGATAAGCGTTTGATTCAAAGTAAATATGGACTTCAATCGTAGGACTGCTGTTAGCCAGTAACTTGTAAAGGCCTATTAAAAAACTAGCACGTTATGTTGCTTTATTACTGTTGACCGATATATTTCCAATATTTGAAAATAATATTGTGACGTCGCAAAAGTATTTAAAAGTATCCACGTAACTATAAAACTTTAGGTTTTAATATTTATTTCTTAACGTAAAGTATAAATCCATATTCAACAGTAAAAAACTTATGTCCGAAGGAGTATATTTTACCACACGTCCAAAAGTTGGTTTTGGTTTTATAACAAATACTATGTTACTACCCTACCCATTTACTCACGTGGTTATGAAGCATGACTCACATAAGCGTATTTGAAATATTGCTTATATTAATTTATCATTTAATTCATTGCATATATTGTATTAAAACTTCGGCCAGCTTACCAGCAGTAATTAAAAACTGCCGCCAGTATTATTGGTTTTTGTTGTATTTTAAATCCATTTGAATGAGTCTCAACCTCATGGGCGTATGATCACGCTGAATGCGTCTTTTTTGGATTCCTCATCAACTCGTTTCAAGTATTAGCCACGAGGAGCAAGCACCCTACGTTCTGAAACAGCAATGAGACTGACCAGGTATGACAGCTGGCATGGAACCTGCCATGGAAAATTCGCCAGGTCCTATTACCAAACCGTACAAGGCGACAAATGCAGTAACGGATGCCGTACCAGCTGGTATGACTGCTACTGCAGAACTCACGCAAGCTTGATACGGATTCTGGTTCTGTATAATATGGCCTTTAAAAGGAAATAGTCTTCCGCCTCATTTATATATATTCCGTTTGTCTTCAAGCACATTAACACACATACATGTTTGTAGTATAATGAGATGTATGTTAATAAATGTATTGATTACTACAAGTTGATATTTTTTTCTATATAATCAGATAACATAATCCACGGAAATCAACGGTAAAATTTAAACCTCTCAATTAAGACGTTGTGTGTTGTTGCATAATGCGATCGTTATTTTTTAAAAATAAAATAAAATAAAAAGTACTGTAACTCATATGTGTAGCTCTATACGTGTGTATTCTCCATTTTATATAACTTCAGTAAATTTTGACCAAAAATAAATGCGTTCACAATGTTTCCCTCTGCCGTGGCTGTTCTGTCGGTGAATAAAACGATTTTTGTAAAAATAAACCAACTTTACCAATCCAATGAGACATATCGAAAGACTGACATCTTCAGTCCANCAATGAGACATATCGAAAGACTGACATCTTCAGTCAAGTACTTGACTACTATAGCTGGTTGCCATTCTCACATTTTTAATTTTTATCATAACCCCCTAATAAACTATAAAGTTATGGTTCTGTTTATTTTATTGGTCGGGTGGGGAACTCTAGTCTGTCGTCTTTTGTGAGTCGTGCGGTTCTTCTTATAGGTTGAGTTGAGAGTAATTTGGGTGACTCTTAACAGCGATATCATGAGAGCCGATGAGGGTGAAATGAGGTGATAATGGAGCTGCGCTGGAATGCAAGAGCGAAGGAAACGAGATCCCCGAGAAAACCGGCATCGTCCAGCACGATTCCTACCTGCGAAAATCCGGGAGTGGCCCGGCCGGGGATTGAGCCCGGTTCGCTTTTGTGGGAGGCGAACAGGCTAACCGCTCAGCCACCGCGGCCCCTTCTTCTTGTGTGTGTGTGCGATAATTTGAACTTTCCTCATTTTGATAATGCAGTAAAAAATGTTGTTCGTACGGAAATAATCGAATTAATATAATTTGAGTTGTAATTTCTTCGAAAGAACTAAATGCGAAAAATCACTTTTGTCGGCCACTGATACCAAATCATTTATTTGCTGACTTATTCAATTAACAAAAGTCTTGAGCTGTTTCTTGCAACCAACAAATGGAAACTGCACAACGTATATACTTTGTCACCCACGCTTCATGGTCAAGGAAAATGGCGGACAAATGCACACATCAAACCCTTTTACAAAGCGGCAGACACGTGTCGATATTTCAATTCACTGAGAAGACTGTTTTAAAAGGGCACACACGACGAACTACATTTAATGAAATACGCGAATAAAAAATAATTAATTGCATATGTAACATTCCGACACCGCAAGTAAGAAATTATCGCATATATATAAATTATAACGGAAGAGATCTCAAAGGCAATGAATGGCATTCATTGGGCGGGTGAAGACGTTTAACATAACCGTAATGTTCGCATACTCTGCCATAATCTTTATAAATGTTTTTAAAACCCTTGCTCTAAAAAAAAAAAAAAAAAAAAAGTGCAATAATCTAAAAGCACAATTTAAATCAAAAGTGTTGTAACTATGATAAAATTTATAGATTATATTTGTTAAGGCTGAGTGCTATTTTCCTGCATAAATATCGCAAAGATCGCCAACACAATAACGCTCATCCCACAACAAACAACCATCAGTTGACACAGTACCTCGCAAATGGGGGCGTTTACTGATAACATGCTGTGTAGGTTGGTCACACCGTCTGACAAAATTTACTGAAGTTATATGAAACTGAGTATACATGTATTTATGAGTATTTATATATATATATATATATATATATATATATATATATCACACCCACCTAGTCTGAACAACATTGTTTCTACAGACTGTTAGCAACTGTGGTCTTGTTCTAAATTGTCTGTAACTAATCTCGCTTTTAGCATCATTTAATAATAACTGGAGGCATTATGTGCATGCGTATTCTTAGCACTCGTGTTCGCTGGTTCGATTCCCGACCAATGCATCTGTTACTTACATTAGCAAGGCATATTGTCAGCACCTAGTGTATAGTGTTTAGAGCAATGGTTAAATGTACTTGACGCGAATCGCTCATACTTAGATTAGTCACGACGCTAGATACCCGCGCAGGGGAGAAACCTGAGGTAATGANATATTTGTTTATCTAATAGTTTCACTATTAGACTTGACTAAGCCGTGAATAAAGTAGATCAGGTGCACGGCTATGTTAATTTTAAATATGATGGAATAATACAGAGCGTTCATATAAAAGTAGAAAAGTAGGGCTTTCAAAAGTGCTCAGTTTATCGTGAACAGCTTATACACGATAGCAGTTGGTACACTAGCACTGGGTGATGCTCAGATAAGCGTTTGATTCAAAGTAAATATGGACTTCAATCGTAGGACTGCTGTTAGCCAGTAACTTGTAAAGGCCTATTAAAAAACTAGCACGTTATGTTGCTTTATTACTGTTGACCGATATATTTCCAATATTTGAAAATAATATTGTGACGTCGCAAAAGTATTTAAAAGTATCCACGTAACTATAAAACTTTAGGTTTTAATATTTATTTCTTAACGTAAAGTATAAATCCATATTCAACAGTAAAAAACTTATGTCCGAAGGAGTATATTTTACCACACGTCCAAAAGTTGGTTTTGGTTTTATAACAAATACTATGTTACTACCCTACCCATTTACTCACGTGGTTATGAAGCATGACTCACATAAGCGTATTTGAAATATTGCTTATATTAATTTATCATTTAATTCATTGCATATATTGTATTAAAACTTCGGCCAGCTTACCAGCAGTAATTAAAAACTGCCGCCAGTATTATTGGTTTTTGTTGTATTTTAAATCCATTTGAATGAGTCTCAACCTCATGGGCGTATGATCACGCTGAATGCGTCTTTTTTGGATTCCTCATCAACTCGTTTCAAGTATTAGCCACGAGGAGCAAGCACCCTACGTTCTGAAACAGCAATGAGACTGACCAGGTATGACAGCTGGCATGGAACCTGCCATGGAAAATTCGCCAGGTCCTATTACCAAACCGTACAAGGCGACAAATGCAGTAACGGATGCCGTACCAGCTGGTATGACTGCTACTGCAGAACTCACGCAAGCTTGATACGGATTCTGGTTCTGTATAATATGGCCTTTAAAAGGAAATAGTCTTCCGCCTCATTTATATATATTCCGTTTGTCTTCAAGCACATTAACACACATACATGTTTGTAGTATAATGAGANCATTTATATATATTCCGTTTGTCTTCAAGCACATTAACACACATACATGTTTGTAGTATAATGAGATGTATGTTAATAAATGTATTGATTACTACAAGTTGATATTTTTTTCTATATAATCAGATAACATAATCCACGGAAATCAACGGTAAAATTTAAACCTCTTAATTAAGACGTTGTGTGTTGTTGCATAATGCGATCGTTATTTTTTAAAAATAAAATAAAATAAAAAGTACTGTAACTCATATGTGTAGCTCTATACGTGTGTATTCTCCATTTTATATAACTTCAGTAAATTTTGACCAAAAATAAATGCGTTCACAATGTTTCCCTCTGCCGTGGCTGTTCTGTCGGTGAATAANACTTCAGTAAATTTTGACCAAAAATAAATGCGTTCACAATGTTTCCCTCTGCCGTGGCTGTTCTGTCGGTGAATACAACGATTTTTGTAAAAATAAACCAACTTTACCAATCCAATGAGACATATCGAAAGACTGACATCTTCAGTCAAGTACTTGACTACTATAGCTGGTTGCCATTCTCACATTTTTAATTTTTATCATAACCCCCTAATATACTATAAAGTTATGGTTCTGTTTATTTTATTGGTCGGGTGGGGAACTCTAGTCTGTCGTCTTTTGTGAGTCGTGCGGTTCTTCTTATAGGTTGAGTTGAGAGTAATTTGGGTGACTCTTAACAGCGATATCATGAGAGCCGATGAGGGTGAAATGAGGTGATAATGGAGCTGCGCTGGAATGCAAGAGCGAAGGAAACGAGATCCCCGAGAAAACCGGCATCGTCCAGCACGATTCCTACCTGCGAAAATCCGGGAGTGGCCCGGCCGGGGATTGAGCCCGGTTCGCTTTTGTGGGAGGCGAACAGGCTAACCGCTCAGCCACCGCGGCCCCTTCTTCTTGTGTGTGTGTGAGATAATTTGAACTTTCCTCATTTTGATAATGCAGTGAAAAATGTTGTTCGTACGGAAATAATCGAATTAATATAATTTGAGTTGTAATTTCTTCGAAAGAACTAAATGCGAAAAATCACTTTTGTCGGCCACTGATACCAAATCATTTATTTGCTGACTTATTCAATTAACAAAAGTCTTGAGCTGTTTCTTGCAACCAACAAATGGAAACTGCACAACGTATATACTTTGTCACCCACGCTTCATGGTCAAGGAAAATGGCGGACAAATGCACACATCAAACCCTTTTACAAAGCGGCAGACACGTGTCGATATTTCAATTCATTGAGAAGACTGTTTTAAAAGGGCACACACGACGAACTACATTTAATGAAATACGCGAATAAAAAATAATTAATTGCATATGTAACATTCCGACACCGCAAGTAAGAAATTATCACATATATATAAATTATAACGGAAGAGATCTCAAAGGCAATGAATGGCATTCATTGGGCGGGTGAAGACGTTTAACATAACCGTAATGTTCGCATACTCTGCCATAATCTTTATAAATGTTTTTAAAACCCTTGCTCTAAAATAAAAAAAAAAAAATGTGCAATAATCTAAAAGCACAGTTTAAATCAAAAGTGTTGTTACTATGATAAAATTTATAGATTATATTTGTTAAGGCTGAGTGCTATTTTCCTGCATAAATATCGCAAAGATTGCCAACACAATAACGCGCATCCCACAACAAACAACCATCAGTTGACACAGTACCTCGCAAATGGGGGCGTTTACTGATTACATGCTGTGTAGGTTGGTCACACCGTCTGACAAAATTTACTGAAGTTATATGAAACTGAGTATACATGTATTTATGAGTATTTATATATATATATATATATATATATCACACCCACCTAGTCTGAACAACATTGTTTCTACAGACTGTTAGCAACTGTGGTCTTGTTCTAAATTGTCTGTAACTAATCTCGCTTTTAGCATCATTTAATAATAACTGGAGGCATTATGTGCATGCGTACTCTTAGCACTCGTGTTCGCTGGTTCGATTCCCGACCAATGCATCTGTTACTTACATTAGCAAGGCATATTGTCAGCACCTAGTGTATAGTGTTTAGAGCAATGGTTAAATGTACTTAGCACACTGTTTTCACTTGTTAGAATCCCAACTAGTACATTTACTATTTAAAAATATATTTCAGTTTATGTATATTCTCTTGTTACCAAGTAAACGCATTTTCCTACACGCACACCTATTCCACGTCGAGCTGTACACGTCAAGAGCTTTGCACGTCAAGGGTGAACTCATGAGTGTGTGCGTGCTTCGTGTGAACTGTGCTTCCAACATAATCCCACTGGTGAAACCCACATCATCGGTGCATCGTTTTTTCAATATTTTACGTATATATAATCTGAAGCATGAATGTGTGTGGGTGAAATCGTATGTGCATGTGTCAGTAGGTTAGTTTGTGTGAGTGCTACTACGGATTTATTATTCAATGAAAATTTAATACAACTTATGCATCTGTTATAGGGCACGGTCTATGCCCATCGCTGCCTACACCCATCACTACCTGCATGGACTATACTTTCATAACTATCGTCGGTCATCTACGCATGTTTTGTTTCTGGCGAGTTATCTTCCTAATTAATCCAAAACTATATAGCTTCGCCCACAGGTAATTAATAAGCGTGTCCTTTTTGCTGCAGATAACGAAACCTGTTACAAACAACTCCACTGCCACCGCTGATTCAGTAACTACATCACCGTCATCCGCGTCAACAGCTCTTCCTATTGTCTCATTCCTTTGCCAGTTCTGCAAGAAGATTTTCCAGGAACTGTGCAGCATGCTGTATCATGAGCGGTCCTGCACTCTTGCCACATTATGAGCAATGCATTCGATGTGGAGCAACAATTGCTCGCAAGGATAACATGGGACGTCACTTGGGTCCATGTCAAGAGGAAATCGTAACAACGATAGGGTCCCATTGTAAATATCGTAATAAGTTATTTGTACAAGCCCATCATGCTAGATGCCACGAAGATAGCTGTGTTTTAAGTCCTGACCGACCATTACTTACGTGCAATGAATGTGGTAGGACCTTTACAAGGACCGACAACTTGCATGTTCATGCAGTTGGGCGTGATGGGACTGTACTGCCCACTGCAAAAAGACGATGTGTTGATGTTCCTGCAAGGCCAGTGGCGACCTCGGTCGTTTTGCCGCCGGGACCGTCTACCATCCTCCTACCGCAGCAGCCAGGATCATCTACTGCTCCACAGCAACCTGCTACCAATGCTGCAAGGCCATGTATTTTTGCAGGGGTGGGAGTACCCACTGACAGTGGGTTTATAAAGGCTCAGACTGCATTCAAAGGGAACCTGAAAACCTATGTGTCGGAGAACCGCAGCCGTAGCCTAGATATTTGCACCTACTTGGAGAAGCAAATGAGCAATATCATTACACAATTAAGCGATGAGGTTAGGGAACAAGGTGCACTTAAATTTAATATTTGACTAACCAGCGATTATAGCAATCCATTCCCCCATGAAGATGAGAGTATCCAGCGCTCATTTCAAACCGAGAATATGCCTATATAAAATGTCGACTAAATTTCCGAGGCAATGGAGGCATGTGTGGTGAAGATATGTACTGAAGAAACAGAGTTTCAAAACAAAGGATCGGGGTGGACTATAGCTGCTGTACGCCAGATCCAACTGCACATAAGCAAGCTGGATCCCCCAAGAGCCTCTTCGTACATATCTTTGCCTTCAGTCATCGATGCCAGAAAAACAGTAATCAACCCAAAAAACAGCCACCATTCTTGCTTTAATTGGGCTGTTTTGGCATCGTTCATTGAAGGCACACACACTGAACGAGTGGACAGATGCAATCGAGTCTTGGAGGCATGTTCAATTTCGATGCAATTTATTTCCCAATTCCCGTGCGACAAGTGAAGATTTTTGATAGGAACAATCAGGGAGTGTCCATTAATGTGTATGGACTGAACGAGGAGGTGTCAAAAGTGATAAAACTGTGAGTGCAGCAAGAAACAGCACAAGGTCTTCGATCTACTGCTTGAACACCGCAAGCACTGCAATGAGCATTAACAGGCACACATATAGATGCCAAGGACGGGAATGTATGGTGAAGGCCCCATCCTGAAATTAAATAGTTATTGTCATTCAGACAAGATGCCAATCGTCGTGCATGCGGTTTTCGAAGCAATGCTAGAATGCATACAAACCTGCCAGCCAGATCCAAGCCAATCAGACTCATTTGCATATGATCACCATTTGCCGCACAGCTATGGTCTGTATGTTTTGGTAGATAATTATATTTTACCCCCAGCAAAAACCACTAACCTCCCAACGTCTACGATAATTTATCGAGGAAAGGATGCTGCAGAGAGGTAACGAAGGAGATTGTGAGTATTGGGAACATCGCAAAGGGAATATATAGCTAGTCGGAACATACGATTCCTCTAACACCTCAGAAAACCACGACTGCATGCTTTCAAAAGCATGCTTGTAACTGCTTCACCCCATTCACACAGAACAACTACCCGAAGGTTTTCTGAACATGCAAATAAAAGTTATACCCTTCTCAAATCGGATCAATCTTTTTGATACTTGCTGTACTTGCAAGTCGGCAACTGTTCTCTTTTCCACCTTTTGTGAGGTGTGGTCTTGTATGATCAGTAATCATTACACCACAATGGAGTACCCAAAGTATATTATAAACCAAGTCACAGTGAAATAGTGCGTGTCAAGTATAGTAACATACGCCCATTCGTTTGTTCATTATCATTAGAGATCTGATCCATTAGTAGATATAGTGATTTTTCGTGAAACGTTTTCGCGCCAAGCTGTTGCATGATTTCCAAATGCTTTTACTACAGGATAACACGTTCGTAGCTTTTTGCAGGCGAATCATGCATGTTCAGTGCGAGAACAACGGAAGTCTCGTTGGTTTGAGTCAAACATGGAACTAGTACCTCACATCTACTTCAGTCAGCGAGGAAAGAAATGTTGCAGACACGTGCACAGGACGTATAATCGTAACACTATCTCTGACGTATTTGCGTTAAATCATAATCTTTTTAGAATATTGGTGTTATTTACTGGCAGCACGCAGTTTCTCCGTCCGATTCCAGTAGCAAGCGCCCTTATACACTTGCCCTTGTTTCCTTTCTGACGGTTTGTTAGTTTGCGTATTAGAACGTTCTTGCTCGTTACCACCTCATCGATGTAGTGTCGAATTAAATTTCTTTTTGTGGCTGTAGCAAATGTAACCGTGGCAATGCAAAGTTGTAAGCGCCGACAAACGGAATACTTAAAGCAACACAGCATCGGGGAAAAAAACCAAGGGTTCTAGGAAGGGCATGTGTCGTGTCCCCTTGGCTGAAGTGGACGTTCTAGGGTGCATTCGTGTCGTTGTGAATCTGGGCAACGGTGAAGTGACTTGAAGGCACTTTACAAAGGCACGAAGCCAGGTAAGGCCCGTGGCTGGTGAATCTGGACACAGCCGATAACTCAAAGTCCTCTGTATAATAGAGTATGTGACGTTTGTCCTCTGGCGTCGGTCAACGACAGGACCTCTTGCAAATATTTCGATCGCCTCGTCGTTTACAGTATATTATTAGCTCAAATTCTTCCAAAGCGCGTCAAATTAACTCTTTTCCAATCGCAAAGACAACTATAACACCCGGATAAGAACGTCAATTTTTCTTTACACTTGTTATAAAGGAACATGGGTGCGAGGAAGCGAATGAAACATCCTGTTAAGATTTACATTAATGCATGCACTTATTCCCTGTTTGCATAAAATTGCGTTCAAATATGGGCAGGGTCTGTTTTTACAACTGTTCATTTCTAAAAGTGATTAATTAACGGCGAACCATTTAAAGGTGTTTTGAGTCTTTAGTAATGCACGTATCTTTTAAAAATCAGTTGAAGAACCGGTTTATACAGGAATAAGTTAGTTTGGTTTTTGCAGAAATCTGTTTTCATTAAAATGCAATCAAACTAAAAAAAGACGTCGACATGAATACGTGCGTACTGACAGATGCATGTTAGGTTGGCGCTGACCAGAATGATTGGGTGGATGTCAGTTGATGCTGCTTAACCAAAACAAATAGGCGTTTGGTTGTTGCAACACCTAAAATTATGTATGTATGTGAGACAGAAATACCTCGCAGCAATGCTGTGGTCGCGGACTTCTCGTGGACCTGCTGTGGGCGGCCATTGCCTTCGTTTGCAAACACGGTTTGATTTTCAAGGCCAGCTACGTGTGGGAAAGCTGAGAGGAAATGATTCCTTGGCTGCGTTTAACGAGGCTCGGCTAGTGAAGGCATTCCCAGCTCCGGCTGCCTCATTTACAGAGTGGCAGGAAGGAGTCCCGCCCGCTAGCCGGCTCACGCTCCCCTCACATGCATCCCGCATTTTCTTTCCTCTTCGCCAAACCAGAAGTAACAAATAAAATAAAACCATGGCTTTATTTACGCTTTATCCAGGAAAATGAGCATATTGACGGGATATTCTACAGTATCGCCACAATCAGGCGCTTCAAATAAACTCGTTGGAACCACATCCCCGACCGCAGGGTTATATACGAGGCTAGTATACTGAGTTAAATAAAGTATTAACTAGTGACTTTTTTTATTAAATTTAACTGACTGCAATGGGTAAACTAATTTATAGATTGTCTTGTGACTCAAACCTAGGAGTTCGAGTTGCGAAAGTAACGCTTTAGCTACCTTCTTGAAACGAACGACAGTCAGTTTCACGAATATGTTATTAACGAGATTTTTTATACACTTTAACAGTTGGATGGCAAAAACCAATCTCACTTCTACCGGACTGCAACGGAATGACTAGATCTTTTGCGACATTCTACGACGCATGCTAATTTAAATTTTTCACTTGAATTTCCAACACGATGCTTCAATAGATTTATAAATGATATCTTGAAAAATTGCCATGCGTTTAAGCTGCGGGTATATTTACGCCACTTTAAAGACGTGTGCAATCGAAGATCTTTATTTCACAGGTAAGATATATGTTGTAATAAAATATACAATGCAATATTAAAAGTTTTTATATTCTTAAGATGGCAATACTGTAAACAAATTATTAGCTATCAAGCTACCGTTGTTGTGTCATGGCGCTATGTGCCTTGTTGAAATTATATTGTTCTTTCTTAAAACTAATAAATAGTTTATTCAAGTGATCCGGAGTACTTCTTTATAAAACATACAATATGTTTTGCTTTGTTTCGTTGGCGTGAATGACTGCAGGCACGTGAGCGTGAATCGCAGCGCCATCGCGCTACATCCAGGGCGCGAGTGAAGGACGTCACTGCCTGAGGCGCACAATTACGAGGAGGAATGCGCTCCCCGGTCCTAACTAATTGTAATTACCTGCCCTGCTTCATCATCACTCAGGCGTGTTATTAAACCAGGCGCGAGAATTACCTACGCACTTGTGCTTTCTCCTGCTACAAAATGTACCACTGGCGGGCCTTAAAGATTTTAACATTCGTCCACACATCACTCACGAGAAAGGAATTTTCTAAGCCCTTAATATAGTGGATGAAATTGTTTTATGTGATTTACACTCTCGATTCAAATCAGTGAAAAACCATTGATTCGCTGTGAAATTCTACTGCTCTAATCAGTGAAAATCTCAACACTTAGAATCAGAGGAAAACCACTGCTTGTTTCAGTGAAACAGTTTCACTGATTGAATAAGTGAGAACCAACTGCACGTGCGGAATTATTTTTATTGTTTTCATTTAATATAGCCAAATCATTACGAAAAAGAAACGTATTTCCTATAGTCAATGTTTATGTTGTGATATTTAACTTAATTAATAAAATGTAAAAAACTTTGCGGTGAGCAAGATTAAAATTCACAGCATACTGCTTCTACACAGTTACCTTACCAACTGACGTACCAAACCAACGCGGTGCAAAAGGGGGAAAATATGTAACAATATAATTCTTTATAGTTAATACGTAGCTTTAAATTGTATGCCCTTTATTTTCGTTTTTAGTTGAATAGGTAACTTTAGGACTCTTCAAACAAACAGTACGCATAAACTCATACACTCTGCCACATTTAATGCAGTTGAAACCTTCAAACCGAGCGCAGGATCATTACGTGAAAACGAAATGAAAGATGAAAAATCTTAATGAAAGACTGAATGTTCATGTTACCTAGTAAAATGTTATTGTGAAAGATTAAACTCACATAAAAAAATATATTTTATAGGTTTTATTAGATTATGCGTTGTTATTTCATTTGATGTATGCATATTGTTTAACTGATCTGTCAGTTAAAAAAAATCACTGCAAAACAGAACATGAAATAGTTGTCGAATCAGTTGAAAATATCATTGTATCAATACGTGAAGGGAGACTAGTGGTTTTTTTTTTTACAATTTAATCAGTTAAATTGACCGATGTGACTGGTGAATAAGTCAGGTGCTGTTAACTGATTCAAACTAGTGAAATAATCACTGATTCAGATTAGGAATGGGGTTGAAGACGGTTCCACGGTTCATTTGATTGGTAAATCAAGGTTGAAGATTAGTTGGTTTTGATATTATTTAACCTTCAAAGTTGGGGTATTCTTTTATACTCATCCTGCATGTTCAAGTGTATCACACGCCACTGAACTCGCAAATTTTTCACCTCTCTGATTATGAAGAATAATAGTTATATATTGAGACTATCTAACCTATATTGTGCATCATCGATGGAATAGTAAAATTTTCGATAATTCAGCACTTATTTGTATAGCTTTCATTAAGAAAAACATTTGACTGGGTATGGAACTAACCAAACCTATTGATAATTTTATAAGATAATTTCCCACATAACTAACGCTGCTGCCAGAAGACAGCTCGCACATTCGCGAACTATATTTAATTTGCAGTGCAATGTATGGTATANATAACTAACGCTGCTGCCAGAAGACAGCTCGCACATTCGCGAACTATATTTAATTTGCAGTGCAATGTATGGTATATTTGATTGTTTTCAGGGGAATCATACAGGCGTAGCCTCCAGGCGTGGTTACCGATTTTCAGTGTGAAACTGGCTAAGATTAGAGCTTGAATATAACATACAGCTTCTGTGTGCGTCTGCAAGTGCTGTAGTTCTTTCTTAAATTTGTGTTTGGATCACTTCATGTGTGTGCGAGTTGCCCTTGCACGGTAAAGGTTGCACTGCTATACAACGTTGTAAATTATATTCAAACAATCCTTTATGAAAGATGCAGAAATAGGCTATCACTCGGGTTTCATTTAACGTTACAAGTGGCGAATTTGTAATTGGTCCTACAACTATACAGTTATTTGAACTGACCATTATTTAATTTAACACGCAAAGTGGCTGCTACAAATTTTTACATTGTGTAACAAGTATTTCACTCAAAACAAGTGATGTGTTTACGAACGACTTGCGCTTGAATAATAATCATTGAAACTATTAACGTTTTCTTATAAAGTTTCTTCTAGAATAGAAAACTTCATTGCTTTTCAGCTCACTTTTCTAGCAGCATAGGTTCCTGCAATCATGCGGCCTCGTGTATCGCCCTCAACCTATAACGTCTTAAACCATCTGAAAATACTGTAATAATTCTTAGTGCATGGGCATGTAATGCCAATTACTGTCGACCTGAAAACAATGTTCATAAAACAATAGATTGTGTAATAATAAAATTGCAAATGTGCCAAAATAAACTCGGTCTGCAGACATTTGATGTTATCCTGAAGTACAGTCATTCTCTAAAACACTAATCTGAATTCTTACTAAGAGGATAGCTACATTATTATGAATCTTTATTCATTATTATTTATTGCTCATTATGAATTTAGTATAATTAATATTTAAGAAGAGTTGGAGCAACGCCGACAAATTCTGCCAGCATATTCCTTACGAAGAAATAATTATAAAACATGGATTCGAATTACGACAGATAATGCTTCCTAATCACAGTTTGCCACCTTGAAGGTAAAGCTGGAACTGCAGTTTATTGTAAATTTATCGAAAGCGTATTCTTAAAAGAAACAAAGTTATTCAGGGTAGTGCGTGGTTGAACAAATATCTACCACCACTGCAAAACCCTTCGCTGCCATGAAATTTTGTCATAGAATAAATAAAGGTTGTAAACTTGTTGTTGCACAAGACTTCGTTACACCAAAATTGATTAGTTTTCCAACCATGGATTATTAATCAGCTTTAAAATTAATGAAAAATGCCGCCTAGTGTTATTACGTTAAACCTCACTATTTTTGAGGAATTCGTGCATAAGTTCGAAACCATTAAGTGATAGCACAATATGACCTTTGTCACGAGGTTTTACGAGCTGGGTAATAATCCAATCCATTAATGGGAAATTAATTAAGCTATGTCATCAGATAATAGTACGAAACATAGTGCTGCAACCCCTATTTTTTTTTACTACATTTTATGGCAGCAATGGGTGTTGCAGTTGTTGCAGATATTATTTCAACTGAACACTATCCTGAGTTTCATTGTTCGATTTTAAATATTTTCGGAAATACAATAAACTCGTGTGTAAGCTCCACTTTCGAGGGTGAATGCTACATTTAGGAAGCATTTTCTGTCACACGGCGAATACATGTATTCGAACAATTTTTTGTAAGTAATATGCTGGTGGAGTTTGTCGATTTTGTTCCGACTTACAATGTATACATGCATTTTAATACAAAAACAAGCCTAATGTTCAGAGCTGGCTGTATAATGGTCGCTGTGTCGTTTCTCCTTACCATCGTAAACTTTTTTGTTAATATAATTAGAAGATTTTCTTTTGTCACTTCTATATTTCGTAAATTATACATTTATTGTATGTGCTGTGAGTTTATTTAGTTGGCTATTGCATGTGTACTCCACGAAACACTTTTGCAGTCCTTTAATTCTTTTGGTAATGGGGCTTCAAAGATTTTTGTACTAAAAGCACAAACTTTTTGTTACATTCTATTAATCTGGGATTAGTTTCTTCAGCCGAGGGGTCTGCGTTCTCGCAGAAAGCTGGCAGGTGCGCACACTGGATAATCGAACTCTACCCGATTGCGTGTCTCTCGAGAAATATCAGAGTAGACCTGACCTACTAGTTACAGCTTGTCTTCTGGAGGAAACACTCGTTACAATATTATGCTGCCATTATTACTTCGGTGACAACTTATCGTTAGCCGTAGCAAGGTATCGATTGTGGCATATCGCGAAAATATTTCGCAATAGCATGTACTACAGAACACGCTAGTTTCTCGCTGTATTTTGAGAGGGCCGATCTCTCTTCAGACGAATCGCAAAAGGTAGTAACTAAATCAGCAGGAACCTCATTTGCCTCACTGATATGGGAAATATCTTCACGCTAATACGACAGGCAATAAAGAAAATAACCCGCCATATGTTTTCGAGAAGTACAGAACTTTGGTACCAAGTCACCATAACACGCAATAACTCCCTGTCTGGCGACGAAAACTACATTTTGTCATGTAGATAATAGGTAGCGGCACATGTTATTTGCGAACATGTTCCAAGAAAATTCGTACTCCAAAACTCTTTAGTTCAGAACCAATTTCATGATTTGACCGTTTTAAATGTCACTCTTCTTAGGTTTCTGCCAGCACATCACGGACATTTAGTGTCGGGGTAAGCTAATTCTGATTTCCCAGGCAGGTGTAAAACGTCTTCTCACATAGGTACGCGGCTAATAACACAAGGGAATTCGCAAGTGTGCAAGTTGGATGTTGAAGTATAGCGTGCGCATAAATATGTTTGCAAAAAATAAGTGGCTTTAGTAAACTAACAGAGCGGGCAATATATATATCTATATAATTTTTTGGAAGGAATCCTAAAAGCATACAATACACAAGCATAACATTAGCCTCATAAGTATGTTTCTTTCGTTTGGAGCGATTTTGGCGGAAAGTTTTTGGAATGTGTATGCTGACATTTCATTACTGCGTAGTTGCGGTGTGATTTCTACGGATAGTGTTCTCGAATTCACAAACGCCAATCCAATAAAGGTACTTATATTAGCACTTACACCGTCGGCGAACTATATAAACTAGTTTCCATGAACTCTCTGGAAAACAAATTTCTCTCTGAAGACGTGACCAAATAAACAGAAATAAGATAAAACATCTGTAAGTAGTGATTGCTCAGTATTTTCACGTGACTGTCATGTTCGTACGCAGTTATAGTCGGCAATTTTACGAGGCCCGCACGCTACAAAGTAAATGCACTTACGTTAGCAAAATTTTATTATGATTACCTATGGTAACTACTCTTTCCGTCCGTTCAGCGGGGAAACCACTGCACATACCTAAGCCATAAAATTAATTACCTGCTCATAAAACAGCGAAATGGACGATAAAACACGTGTAGTATGACAGGAGTGGAAATTCTGCAAACTGCAAATGTCCACACAAGCGCAGGACTTCTTGAGGGATCCGTTCTTAAACCGTGGTAGTACACTAATTTCCTTATGTTGACTTAAATTTTTAAGGAAATATACAGTAGATTATATGACAACGCGATCCGTTATGAAGAAAAGCGTATTTAAATTCGTAAATACGAAATTCGGAAAGTTTCCGTGTTTCCTATAGCGTTGGGTTTCGGAGACGAACAATGCCGAGTATACACGAGGTTCTCTTCACCACTGTAACCAGAAAAATGTATTTTCTGTGGCAGTAAGGATATCCACGCCACTTAGACCAATTAAATAAAACACTAAAAAGTAGCAACACTTTAAATACACTTACTTAAATAGAACCTGAAAAAGTTGTTTATGTGACTATATTAGAAATAATATAGTTATACGACGAACATCATGTAAGCGTTGTCGATGACTGATTTGAGTCGTGGACTTACAACTTATTTCACTTAGGTTAAAATTGTGGCGAAGTATAAATGTTTTTAACCTTTTTAGCGTATTTTATACACAGTAAAACACCCACATAACGAAAATAAAAGTATTTTTATTTACCTCATATTATTTTAAAATTCAAGTACAGAAAACTAACTAATAAATTAACGCAAAGGTTCTATGAATTCACGGAAAGTTTTATTGAAATTTCCTGGAATTCCGTTGTAGAAGATCAATGTGTCCATAATTTTATGGAGAGTTTACGGATACCTCTGAATACATTTTTACCAGCACTTTTCCGTAAAATGAAGGCAATTTTTTTTAACAATGTAGAACGGAAATCTGGGTCTGAGCGTGGCGGTGCAGTGGTTAACTACTGGACTCGCATTCGGAGTACGGGGTTCGACTACCCTTCCGGCATTCCTGATCTCGGTTTCCTACGGTTTCCCGAATTCAGACCAGGCGAATGCTGGACTTATTCCTTACGACAGACCATGGCGGATTCCTTAGAAATTTGTGCTTCTCTAAGCAACAATTTCCGTATGTAATGGTCATAGACTGAAGATGAGGTAGACCGTTTATTGGTCTTCTGCGCATGCACTGAACATTGACCAAGCCAAAGCAACACAACTATCAGAGTGGCATGGCCAACATAGATGAACGTGTTTATTTATATCTCATTATTTTTTAAATGACAAGAAATGGTATGTTAATAAATTACTTTAACCAATTTGAATTAAATCAAACTGCTTTACGAATTGGTTACAGGAAGTATAAAATATATTATGGCAATTGTTTAATAAACAGTATTCTAACCTCAAATCCAATCCGCGAGGTTTTTTTACTAGACGTGTTGGCAGAAAAGGAGTTCAGTGTTGGGACGCGGGGACTGATTGCGCACAACCAGAGAGATCGGTCTACCTTATCTTTAGTCTATGGTCATGACATCGCTTTCAATGAGACGTTAACCATAGACTAAAGACTCATCTTTAGTCCATGGCGCTAACTGTTTCAATCACAAATATAGTCCGTTCATGGCAACTCCCAACTTTTATGAAACTCTGGTAAAGTTCTACATCCAGACCGTTACTCCGTGTTGAGTAAATAAAGGTTAACTAGGCGTAGAAAATAACACCAAAGGGACAAGCACAGCATTTGTGTGCAATCACTCAAATTAATATTTTGCATCAGCACTATTTAGTTTTAGGTAGCCTATGACCACCACATCTATTTTATATTTATTTTCATGCATGCTAGTTATGAATGAAATATCATAATTTATAGATCGAATAGAAGTAAAAGTTCAGTGTAACAAAAAATTATATATTACTTAAGTTAACAAACGTATAGAACTCTTGAGATACACAAAATATTTAGGAAACAAGTAAACATATCAAACATAGAGTGATTTTTCAAATGCTTGATTCAAAAAGTGTGAAAATACCGCGAATAGACTATACCGGGTGGGTGGGAACCCGCGAAAACGGAATGCGGCATACGATTCTATAGCAAAATGTTAGGCGAAATTACCTTGGGATGAACTTGCATTAGAGGCGTAGGTTTTGAGACAAACGACTTAAAATGTGATGAAAGATCTTCAATGCTATTACACACACTCGCTTTACAAACATTCACAAACCTGCACACTAGGTGTTCAAAGTTGGCTCCGCGCATTGCTATGCATTTTTCGGCCCACGTAATGCATGCACACTGCACACAGCCCA
>NQII01011286.1:14596-29046 GCA_002778355.1 Clitarchus hookeri
TGTGTGTGTGTGTGTGTGTGTGTGTGTGTGTGCGGGTGCGTGAGCGTGTGTGTGGGTGTGTATGTGAAAGAGTATTGTTGCCGTTACGTTGGACCAGTGGTATGTGATTGCAAATATCGGAAATGTGAAATTTATATGTTTTAACCGTGCACTGTCGTTAAGACTAATTTAATTTTTTGAAAGACACGTCTATTCATCACAACGTTGTAACCTCGCCCTAGGTGTTTGAAACACAATTGCGTTACGTGCTTACGTTTCTGTGATTTGAATGTTTGCCACAACCCCAACAAAATACTAAGTCCAGCCACATAAATCTAAATAAATAATGAAATAAAGCTAGAAAACAGTCAGTACCAATGCATAGAAAAATTTTAACCGAATAAAAGTTACGGTATGCCTATTTGTGTGCATGTTCACCGCTATCTTTTAAGTTTGCCGTTTCTACGTAAAAAAAATAAGCGACACGAGTTGCGTGCTTGAATTTACTGTGTCTTTTCGTTGGGCTGGTTGTTCCTTAATTTTAATTTTTATTCCAACAGAGGCCGTCCTTTTAACGAAATAACCCAACACATATCAATAACAAGAGTTACACAAGAGTATAACAGGGTTAAACACAGTCGCAGCAAAATATTAACGTGTATTATGTGTAATGTGCTATGTCGTGTACAACAAATATGTTAACAATGTAAAATAATATCCGTAAGAACTATCGTCAACATAGACATTGTTAAAAAGTCACAAAGCTGACCTAAATATGGTTATAGGCCTAAATTGTGAACATCCGTACGAAATGGTTTTTTGAAACATGACTAAATTCTTTGAACAGTTGAAAACGGTAAACAAGCATTTCACAGTTAAAACGTAGTCACATGGCAGTGTTTATGTTTACACATAGCGAAAGGATACGTGTAATCGGTAGCCAAGAGCAGAACTTTAGCAGGGCTTCAGAAAAGTGTGAAGTAACACTGAATGGCCTACAGAATGCGACACGTACTGTTATGCGGACATTTACCGCACGTGCGACGGCTTCAGGAAACACGTCTTCAAGAGCACGATCCCCCCACCGAACGCCGCGTTAACTCGCGCCAGGAGAACTTAACACGAGCGTTGTTCCATCGGCCGATCGCTAATTACTGGAAGTCCCTATTCACCGTTCACTTACGGCGACTGCATTGGCGTACGTGATCTCCCCAGTTTGTAAACGATCAAGGGCGGAAGAGCATCCTTTTAAAANGGGAGCCCTGCCACTTCCGACAGCGTCCGATCCTACGACATATCACGGAGTCGCTGGAAGTGCAGGTACTACCCCGGGTCTATTTACTCGACGTTATGAGCCCCAAACCTGCGCCGAAAATTGCATTATATAAAATTGAAACTGCTAAAATTTGTTCCTGTAAAAACTTCCCCTTTGCAATCCACAAAATGAAGTTATCTTTAAAAAAATATTATATAATGGCAGCCACGTATCACCTTCGTGTGCAACATGTACACGACCCTGGCGACTTACAACTTAATGGTTTAAAATTTTACTCAACATTTTCAAATCATTAACTTCTTAACTAGAGATTAGGCTGTTCTGCTAGAGAAAAATACAAGTGGAACTGCTTCGAGGTTTACATGAGTCGGCAGAAAAAATTTGAAAGATATATCTAGTAATGTTATAAAATTAGCATGCAAGAAAAATTATACATATATGCAGTGAGAAGTAGCGCGATATAACTTACAAAAAAAAAGCACAACTGTATCGACAATAGACTGTACAGCGAATCGATGCGTAGCTACAGTGATACAATATGAAATCGAAATCGGTAAAATACGATAATCGATCCATCACTAAAAAGAAGTGCAGAACGCCACGATATAATTTATTTCCGTTCAGGTCATACATACACTGTCACGTAAATCATTGAAGATTTACTGTATAACCAACTCAACTTAAACAATTCAACTAATTACGTCATATAATATTTATCGGACGCAGTTTGTTAATCGACGACGATATTAAAAATGTAGATATTNCGATTTTTGATATCACGGTAACTGTGTTAACTGATAACCCGTGAGCAATACATTTATGTGTTTCTGCTGCTGTATAACGTAAAGAGATATAAAGAACAATTTCTATACGATATTCTCCACAGCAAAACAAAAAATGAAAAAAAAAATCAATTATTTGTTATCTAGGAACAGCGCCACTGTTTTACTGGAGCAGGGAAGGAGGGAAGGGGAACAAAATAATTTCACTCCACCGCGTGAAAAACGTGGTGCACCAATCTCGAAACACAGTGTACGGAGTTCGCCAATAGGAACTATCAAAGACGCGACCATTAACGCACATTCACTCTCGAGCTAAATAAAAAAAAATTTTAAAAACACGAGGAGTTACAGTGACGTCGGAAACCTGCTGTCACACGCGATCTCTCGTCATTCTCAGAACTGAGAACAGCGTAAACGTCAAATTGTNGTGACGTCGGAAACCTGCTGTCACACGCGATCTCTCGTCATTCTCGGAACTGAGAACAACGTAAACGTCAAATTGTTTGTTGTTTTGGGTCACGGTTTTCAGAACAGTTCAAACGCAACTGTGACCAGTTGCGGGAATCAACAAGTGGTTCTCACAGGATTCGCATCATCTTGCGTAGTAATAACAACTCCTGTGTCAGCTAATTGATATTTCGACAAGCTAAATCATACGTTCGGAGAAGCTGACGAATTCAGGCTACGAGAAACAGGTTCTTTTAAATTCCAAACCGTACGGTGAATTAAAAGGTTTTGGCCGGTAAACCGAGGTCTTGAGCGCCGTGAGGGGATGAAGAGCAACGGCTGAATGCAAGGGCGGAGTAAACGGAGCGCCTCGAGAAAACCCGCCCGTCAAAGGGAAGGTTCGCCACGTTTTTCCGCAAGTGAAAATCCGGGTTACCTCTACGACGGGAATCGAACCCGGTCCGCCTCGGTGGGAGACGGGTAACCTGGCCACTACGCCATGTCCAACAGAAGACAACTCTAAAGATTACCCACTGTAGGTTCAATTAGCTTATTTCATAAGCATGTTTATCAGCAACGACTTACTGTTCCCCGCACTACGAGCTGCAGAACTCACAGTCGCACAAGAAAGCACAACATTTAAAACGAAATTTCCCTTTGCAAGTGTCGTGCGTTTGCTCTTTCGAAGCTTNCAGTCGCACAAGAAAGCACAACATTTAAAACGAAATTTCCCTTTGCAAGTGTCGTGCGTTTGCTCTTTCGAAGCTTTTCCCGGATGAAATCCTGGGCAAGGCCCCTGCAATCTCCATAAAACACCCATCACATATGTCACAAAGGAAGTGATCTTCCCAAGAGGCATTTAGTCACGTGTGCCTTGCCCTGTCAGTTTCTTTCCCCAGTCGACCGAACAATTCACATGATAACATCGAAAACAACTACTATTTGCAGGAATAGCAAAAATCAATACCCACAAAAAATTTCACGGTGAGTATTTTTCTGAAACATTACGCGAATAGATAATATTAGAAAGCTGCATTTGCATCATTATTTTTAAATATTTACAATGCAAAAGCGGCCATATTTGACGAAATGCGTCCAACTCTATGTAAACGGCGTCCCAACTTCCTTTTTTGTTATTCACTAAACTCAAATGCGTACACGACATTCTTGTACCAAACCTAGTTGTACATTTTTTGTACCATATTAATAGGTAGGCCTACGACTAAACAGAAATATAGTTTACTGAAAAATCGTTTTAGCATTATGTCGTTATAGTTGCCTATCACCACTAAAACACAACTTTGTATTGGTATTTTTACAAATGGCATTTTTGTTCACGGTAAAAGTTGTTTTTCTAACCTGCTATAAACTGTGGAAAGATGAATGGGGAAATATGATGTTCATGTTAAAAGTCCTATTTCTAATGTGCTGTAAACTGTTTGAAGAAGAATGGAAAATATGACGAGACACCAGAACAGAAAAAAACTTAGGGGTTTTCTAAGCAAACAAATTTCTTTTTAATGAACTGCAAGAAAAGAAAAGAAAAACTTTCAGTTTCTAGTGAACACAGTTTCTAGTGAACACAGTGGTAGAAGCGCGAAAGTTTCTACTGCTCTATTATAACAGAGCACGGGTTCGAGCACAGAACAGTTCGGAACTTCGGGTAGTAATTCTGGCTGGTGTCAGACTATGTTTAAGTTGTAAACTGTAAAATAAAATAATGTTTTGTGTGGAAGGTACACAATGTGGCGTTAAAGAACGTAATGCAAATGTGCGAATATCAACTGCATGCAAAATATTTCGCGGAGAAAGTTGGGTGAATCACGAGAAAATGTGTGCAGTATGTACCTGCATCACATGCTTAGAATGTAAGGATGCTAATGGACCAAATCGAAAGACAAATGTCACTGCTGAATAATTTGCAAAGATACTTATTTTTCACGAAACACTAAAGCCATATCGGCTGGCACAAGGTAATTTACCTGCGTGTTAACAATCGTTTATGAACTTAACTGTGTGTTGTACTTGTCGTTGCTGTAAGCAAACTATATTACCACATAGACCTGCATTATGCACGAGAACGTAATTATAAATTAGGGAATGTTCTGAATATAAGTAGGTGTGGTCATATAATTATTGTATATCGGTTTCATTCGCTGGTCTTATGGGCCATCCCCCTCCCGTTTTTTCTTACGATCATGCAGTAAACAAACTTCCTGTGAGCAGAACTCAAAATAAAAGGTACTCATTATTTCTCATCTGTCAAAACGAGGCTTCAAACAATTAATTTATGTTGAACTCATTAGCATTCATAAAATTCTTACTTAAATCCCTTTTCATGTTAAAAGCTTTTAAAAGCTGGAAAATATCTTCCGTTTACACAAAAAATGTAAAAAAAATTTTTAAAGCACCTTTAATTATTTCTGCCAGTAGGTTAATCGTAGGACATCTATGAATGTGTATTATTCCGCCGTATGTAAAATTAACATTGTTACGGGCCTGATCACTTTATTCATGCGCCGGTCAAATGCAACAGTGAAATTATTACAAAAGTAAAAATTTTACAAATTTGCCAACACTTACAGTTACATGCATTAAGGAAACGGAAGGCCAAATTAATAATTTTATTATTTACAAATTTTACATAACACTTTTAATTCAACGTTAAGACATGGAACTACTTTCCCTCCACATTACCAAGTTTACTTGGTGCATGACAGTCAACGTGCCCGTTATAATATATGGAGGCAGGGGAAGTGACAATTCTCAAAGTTTGATTTCAAAAGTGCTTAAATAACAGTGAACATCATAGTATCTGATACGTCTATAACACTTTTGTAAGTACCCATATCATTCTCAGCAACGAAAACAGTGACTACTAGAGAATAGTGGTGGATCTATCAACCATTTAAAGAGGATTATTTTAGCACAATAGTTTAATTCACAATAGTTTAATTCATTTAATATTATTTTAAATAAACACATTTTTAACTAAACCGATTTTAGAACTCTCTGGATGGCGGTGCAGCGATGGTGAAGTGGTTAGACTGCTCGCCTCCCCCTCCCCCCAGGCGAACCGGGTTCGATTCCCGGCGGGGTTGCCCCGTGCCGGAAGATGCCGATGGTCGGCGGGTTTTCTCGGGGATCGCCCCGTTTCCTCCGCCCTTTCATTCCGGCGCTGTTCCATACCTCACCTCACCCTCATCGGCTCTTAAGAGACGCCCAAATCTCGTCGCTCACTCTTCGGATGGCTTAAATGTTTGATTGCAGAAACCGCTTCGTAATATTCGTGACGATATTTTTGCTTCAAGAACATACATCGACACATGTACATTCACTACAGGAAACACATTCCTCTTCTCAAGCGTGCACGTTCTCATGCCGACATCTGTCACGTACACGCAACGAAGGTTTATTCTACTCTGGTTGGGAAGCTCAATGCTTTTAGTTTGGCAACCAGAATACACTGGTGTCGCATGTGTACCACATTTTTCTGTTTTGCATGTAACTAAGAATTTTGAATAATTGCAAGTTTCATAAAATAAATGTAATTGTTTAAAATGTTTCTATTTCTACTGTGTTAGAACCTACGTAAAGAATAAACTTTACTGTTTGCACTAGAGTGGAAATATAACGAAATTTTCCATATGATGTTCGATATTCTGACGTAAAACTGGATTGAGCAAAACGTCGGCTTATACTATTACTTTAATTGAATATGACGACTGAATAAAAAAAAAGGGGGGGGGGGGAAATGGTTTCAAATATTATTTCTAGGCATTTCCTGAGCATTTTCCTTACGGGAAAGTAAAAAAGTACAGAGTTCCTACTGTTAACAGCTATATTTATCTCGCACTTAAATTCGTAACGTTTTTCCATTTAAATAAGCTTTGCTTATGAACACTTAATGCCAAACACATATGCATTTTTACTGCTTGCTGTTGTGAACATCATTGAAGGGCATTACACAATAAAGTTAATATTAACCATTTCCGATGGGGCAAGTATAAAAAAATCGGGCCAAACGCGAACTTTTACACACACACAAATATAATTACTCCATTTACCGCCAGCTTAATAGCGACCTCTTTGGAACACTAGCGCACCTTGCGGCGGGAATTTTCCCTATGTCAAACTTTTTTTCATAAGGAATCTTTTTTTGTTTCCAACCTGAACTGAATAAACCTTAACGCAACTGACCGCGAAACAAGGCTTTAATGAATCACACAAATGTAAAAATATGGTGTGCTGGCGTGGGGGTTGGGGGGGGGGTAGGAGGAAAAAGGAAACGAATGATAGTTAGCATAAGTCATTCGGCTAGCCATGAGGTGGTGCCACAAGCAAATGAGAGGGGGATCAAAGATCTATCTCCTGCCGGGCCAAGAAGCTAGCTGTAAAATACACGGAGAAAATCTTTTGCAGCTTCCTTTCTTCTGTAGTATTTACAAAAACACCCAATGATATTATTTAAGGCACATATATATTATTTGATACAAAAATGGGAAGGGGGGGGGCTAATATGAAAACGATTTGTATTTAAACCATAAAATTTCTAAGAATTTTGAGAAATATTTGTCCGCTGTATAACAGGGACGTAAGGCCCTGGATCACGCCCACAGTCTTCCTCACGAACGAGAGCTTTTTTTTTTATAGTTCTGAAGATAGTTCTGTTTGTTGCTGTTTCCATGGCTACAGCAATATCTCCCTCCGGCATAGACGATGTTTACATGAACACACTCAGTTGATTGTCAACCGGCCCAGCATGTGAATAGAAAAATATTTTGCCATGTGTGAAATAACTGTACATAACGACCACTTTCGGAACTGTAAAAAAAAAAAAAGTGGACTAGCTCGTGAGAAAAACTATACAAGTAGAGGGATTATGAGGACTTTGGCACATCAGGAATTGGGGTAGGAACTGTTCGGGGTCTGTCATTCCGGTCGGCCAGCGGCCATCTTGGATCTATGCGACCTTGACCCCAGTGACATTTTACCTTGAAACCCCAAAAAATCCCAAACACCTGGTGCAGCGCGGCTGGACGTGTGCACGAGCTCAGATTACGACAGCACGTGTCTCTCATTTACTTCTGTAATGGTACTCGTATCCACTTCAAGTACGCTTTTGTCTTAATAGTTTTTTNTACTCGTATCCACTTCAAGTACGCTTTTGTCTTAATAGTTTTTTAAATGCTTTTTTCAGTCTCACCAGCAAATAGAATATATTTCGGGCTCTTGGTGTGTGCGTGTTTGTGTGTTTTTTTGACGTATGAGCAAGTGGAGTATCACTAAGTATTTTTGGTATCACCGGAATTAATAAAAAATACTACATTTGATTTTTATACAAAAAAAAACAAAGGTGGAGTTTGAGCCAGCATTTAATTACAAAAATAATAGTACGTATAATTAATATTCAAGCATTTTAAAGGGATTAAAATAACTCTAAAATCTCATGGCCTCCGTAATGCACTGGCGCTAGAATATGCTCTAATATTATCGCACTTGTGAAGTCATTCCCTATATGTCTCGACGAGGTCAACGGGTGGTAAATGAGAGCTTCATGCGCATGTCTTTGCTGGAATTCGTATTGTGGTATAAATCTGCATGGCGGACTAGCATCTCGGGAATAAAACTGTGTTTTAGTTGGCGTAATTCATAAAGAGTGAATAATATTGACACCTGGATNCTAGCATCTCGGGAATAAAACTGTGTTTTAGTTGGCGTAATTCATAAAGAGTGAATAATATTGACACCTGGATTACAGGTCGCACATATACATACACATGTTCGCATGTCACTTTTCATTCGGCTTAAGTCACGTGGAAGTGTGGTGTGACTCGGTCGGGGAGCACGGGGGTGTTTTACCGTTTATCAGAAATATCTCTTAATGGCGCGAGCGCATGCGAATGTATGAAAATACAGTAATTTTGTTTGGCGAAAATAACAATTTTTTTATGATTTTGTACTTGTGGTACCTTTACGCTAGCATGTTTTCACGGTATATAATTATTTTTTTCTACGCAAAACTTATTATATGTACATTATTTGCGTGTATAAAGAGTTTTATATCCGGACACTGGGAGCTAGAAATATCGCTGCAAATGGAGTAACCATATGGATATTTTTTCNTATAAAGAGTTTTATATCCGGACACTGGGAGCTAGAAATATCGCTGCAAATGGAGTAACCATATGGATATTTTTTCCCGCTCCCTAAATTTCCTAACGTACTGATTTTAAACTTGGGTGGAAACNAATGGAGTAACCATATGGATATTTTTTCCCGCTCCCTAAATTTCCTAACGTACTGATTTTAAACTTGGGTGGAAACGTTTTTTTAATGATGAGCGTCCATGCCTTGGTGAGGGGGGGGGGGTGCATGGGATCCTTCACTGTACATATCGCATACGCGGGGGTAGCGATGTGATTTTAATTATGTTTTTGGGTTTTTCGAGCCATGCTTACTTTATAGATAGATGCATAACGCATCTGTACACGGCACGTGGTTTTTTCCAACATAAAATGTCAGGAAATGTTATGCTGAAGGAGGGCAAGCATGTTGTTTAGAGGTAAGGGGCACTTGGTGATTGATTTTCCGTTGATATTTACCCCGAAACACGTTCTTTGTATGCTTCTTTCTCGTGATGTATATTTCCAGTATGAGGTTTTACAGTATATTCGATATCTTACCTTTCGATTCGAATACTTTCCTTTCGTTGAATGAGTCAGTTTTTCTAAGCTGCATTCGAGCCATATGTTAAATCTTATTGGTAGTGTGTTTACGTGGAGAGCCAACAGCGATGTTTTCCTCCATTCGAGCTAAACATGTGCAAGCATCCTTCGAATACCTGCTCTCGTTGTGGGGGCATAGATCTTTAGACTGTGATCGAATGCAGTTTGGGCCTCCACGAAACCATTGTCATTAACCAACCAACCCCGACCCTGCCACGATTCTAGGGCGTGATGGTTGCTGGCACGATGGTGGATACTCATCCTGAACCCTTGATTTTGTGGGAAGTACACTCATACCCCGCTGTGAAGGAAACTGTACACGGCAGTTTTTGGCAGGTGAAGATCCTACAGCTATGCAGGTTCTTGCATGCAAGTTATCACACCTAGCAAATGCCATGCCACATTTAACATTCTTATGTGTCACTCCATCTGCATTACTAGAACATTCATACTTTTTCGTGTCTTCAAATACATTCGGTTAATGCAAACGAAGTGTTACAGTAGCGTCACGGGTACTGAGGTAACGCCTTTGCAAATTAGATAAGTGGTAAATATATTAATTAAAATAAAACGAAGTTCTAGTACCGTATTTTTTGATGTTATATATTTCTCCATAGACTAGCAAAGCCCAAACCGATACTCCAAATTTAAGCAGATTTTTAATTTCGCGGGAAAATATATGCGCATTACGTGCATGCTTGATAATATCCTGTGACATGACGGAATTAAATATCTAAACTTACCAGTCAGAATGCTAAAAGACGAGGGGTGAGAGAGCGATCTGTCACCTCTGGCATCAGAAGAGAAACTGTGGCGAGTATCGGCATTATTCCCATCATATACTTTCCCCACACAAGCACGCTCTGATGGACAATGCTGAAAATAAGAGTGGTAGTGAGTGGTAAGGGATTAAGCGAGGGTGAATAATTGTTCGGACTAAAGTGGTAGGGTGAGGGGTAACAGAATAAATACTCAATTTCAATGGTAATTTAATTAGCATTAAAACGAAAAACGTATTTTAATCGGTCTTAATTAAAGTTTATAATACAAAAAATTATTGCTTTAATACATTATTAAGGTTGGTATACGACTGATTGAAAAAATAATTTTTTTAAGAAGAATGAAAAATTGCATGTTTTTTTATGACTATGAACTGTTGCTTGGCGACGAAATCGGTAATTAATACACTAGCGCCATCTAGGTGTTGAAAATGTAAACTATACTTTAGGTTCTACCGGTGGAGGTCGTTTGTATAAACAAATGGCAAACTAAAAACTCACCGAAATGGCTGCATACGACGGAATGAGCAATGTCGAGGGGTTGGAGGGGGTGGGGTAATTGGGCAATTAAATATATTGGAAGGGGGTGGTGCAAACACGACTAATTTGTAGAACGAAGGTGAGTAATTGGAGGTGGGAGTGGAGCAATTGGGCAATTAAATATATTGGAAGGGGAGTGGTGGGAGTGGATGCCTGCCAACTAAACAGTCAATAGNGTGGAGCAATTGGGCAATTAAATATATTGGAAGGGGAGTGGTGGGAGTGGATGCCTGCCAACTAAACAGTCAATAGCAATTGGCGAGGGTCAGTCGTCTGTTGGGCGTGAGCTGGGGGGAGGGGGAACCTTCGGAGTTGTAAGTGTAATAATTTTTTAATAATTAATTTTTTTATAATTTTAAGTAATTTTTAGTAAAAAAAATTATTATTTTTTAATTAATTATTTTATACATTTTTGTTGTTTTTTTGGTTTTTTTCAGTTTTCAAGGTTAAAGGTCACCGGGGTCAAGATCAAAAGTCACTGGGGTAAAGGTCAAAGTTAATATCACATGGATCCAAGATGGCCACCGGCCGANCCGGGGTCAAGATCAAAAGTCACTGGGGTAAAGGTCAAAGTTAATATCACATGGATCCAAGATGGCCACCGGCCGAACGGAATGACAGAGCACGAACATCCCAGGTCCCGATGTGCCAATGTTCTCCTAATCCCTCTACTTATACAAGTTGGCGTTCAGAAAGAGGCCGTTTTTTCTGCAAGGCCTTAGGCGGGAGTTTCCCAGGCCCGCATAAGGAGCAGCTTTCGGCCCAATGGTTGATCATCTTGGGAGGTGTGATCTATAGTCTATCAGTGGTTTCTTCACACTTTTTGAATCAAATATTTGAAAAATCACCCTATTTATCACTTGTAGAATTGTTCCCTCAGCATGCCATGTGTCACAAGCATTTTGTACTTGCGTAAACATAAAAGCATCTTACTTTTGGTTAAACTGAACTTTTAACTATATTTTACCAACAAATTATAATATTTCCTTCNAAACATAAAAGCATCTTACTTTTGGTTAAACTGAACTTTTAACTATATTTTACCAACAAATTATAATATTTCCTTCGTAATTAATACGAATAAAACCAGAGAGAAAACTAGGTGTGTTGGTAATGCCTAGTAATAAATAGTTCTTATGCAGAACATCATTAAGCCGAGTGTGCACGAATGCGGTGCGTTGTACCTTTGGTGTAATTTTATAAACTTGGGTTAAGCTTTGTTTGTATGAGGCGGAGGAATATAGTGTGAAAGTAGAACTTTAGCAGGGCTTCAGAAAAGTTGGAAGTAACAGTGAATGGACTACGGNATAGTGTGAAAGTAGAACTTTAGCAGGGCTTCAGAAAAGTTGGAAGTAACAGTGAATGGACTACGGCAGAACTGTGCATCAAGTCGCAGGCATGACTGCAATGCGGATGGATTTCAAAACGTGGTTTCCCATCCACATTGCCAGACAAAGAATGGAGCAGTTTCTTGTAATGGACGTGTCCAACCCCCCGCCCTTTAGATTGATATCTAAATTGGTCAATGTGCATAAACTAAACTGTTTCACATTCTATTTCATTCTCAACGCATGCCGAAACTCATTCTTCAATTAACGTTACTGAAATGGAGGCTCATTCCCCAGATTGCTTTAGGGCCAGTACTCTTAAACTCGCGGTAGAGGCATCAAATTATAAAGAGGCTCACGAACTGGGTAGACAACTCCCAATCCAGACATGACAATACAGTAATTTCCTTGCCTCTATAATTCTGCAATATTTTCCCAATTAACATGTAAGGAGCTCAAGATAGTCTTCAACTTTTCCTGATATAGCCATTTATTTTAGAAGAAATTCTTTTANAATTAACATGTAAGGAGCTCAAGATAGTCTTCAACTTTTCCTGATATAGCCATTTATTTTAGAAGAAATTCTTTTAAAATAAAAAACGAACGGTTCAAAACCAGAGGTTTTTGTCTACTATAGTGCAATTAACACAAGTAGTTACAAATATAATTAATTAGCCTACTTTCCTGCACGTGTGTATGGTGAGTAAATTTTACTAAGTATGCCCTACTCTAAGACTGTGATCAAGACACCCAGCATCCATGAACCTGGTCACAGCCACGCCACGGCAACTCAAGTACTCAGGGGAAGTAAATCAGCATACTTTATTTCTCTTTAACCATACCACGTGAGCGAACGGGTCTTTAGCGCGATCGTCGGGCCCCCGTACCTCACGTGCCATACACAACAAATGTGACAAGCGAACAGTAGGCTACAAGTCCATTCACTGTTACTTCCAACTTTTCNCTCACGTGCCATACACAACAAATGTGACAAGCGAACAGTAGGCTACAAGTCCATTCACTGTTACTTCCAACTTTTCTGAAGCCCTGCTTAAGTTCTACTTCCAGGATATTTCTCCGCCTCATGCACCCTAAGCTTAGCCGAGTATAAAAAATTGCACCAGTCCAAAGGAACAATGCACCGCATTCGTGCGCACTCAGTGTAATAATATTTCGCATGAGAACTATTTTATTACTCGGCATTATCGCTGTATTATTGATTATAATTATGTACGGAATATTACAATTTATACATAAAATGCAAGTAAAACTTCAATTTAACCAAAAATAAGGTACGTTCATGTTAACGGAAGTATGAAACGCTTGTGATGCGCGGCATATTTAGGGAACAACAAAACACGTTATGTAAGGGGTGGTTTTTCAAAGGTTTGATTCAAAGAGCGTGAAGAAACCGCGAATAGACATAAGCAACATTTCTCGCATTACACCAAATTATTAGTGAGATTTTCTACAGGCTGATACAAATACTATAAAGGATAAAAACATCCATCTGTGGCCATATGGACATGGCGAGATATTGGAAAAATACTAGCAGAAAGGCGACAGCGAGATTATCGCCCGCACTTTAAATAAACTTCCGAACTTTATGCACCACGAATAAACATTGGTAGCGTTTTTTTTTTAAGATGTTCCTCTCTAATGCCTGGTAACACCACTGGCATTGTCATAGCATACCGTAAATGAGGGGGGCCGCGGTGGATGAGCGGTTAGCATGCTCACCTCACGCCAAGGTGAACCTGTTTCAATCAGCGGCCGCGTCACTCCCGGATTTTCGCACGTGAGAATCGTGCCGGAGGATGCTGCTGGTCGGGCGGGTTTACCCCGGGACCTGCCGTTTCCCCCCGCCCTTTCATTCCGGCGCTGCTCCATGCTCACCTCAATCGCCCTCATCTGTTCACTTACACACAGTAAATAAGGACAACGGGAACTCACCTGACGGGCTTGAAGTACTCGCACAAGTAGTCGAACCTTTCGTCGGGAACTGGGACACGACGTGCCTGGAACAAGACATTTTGGTCAATACATCCATCCACAAAAGATAACACACAAAAGTAACTTCGTAGACAATCCACACATGCTTGGTTATCTCAACTTATTGCTTTTATATTTGAAATAACAAAACCATCACATACAGCAAAGTCGATACAATGCATAGCTACGAATAAAAAATTCTTAACTTTTTTTCGAATAATAGTGTATATAAATCACAAAACCAGTACATATACAAAAATAATGGTTTTAAAATTTATAAAATTGTATTGTATAAAACTTTATAATAACAAAATTAAAACAAAAAAGTAATTTTAATTGAAGTATTTCTTTTTCAAATATAATAATGTTAACATAATAGCGTTGTACAAATATGATTTTATTCAATTTACGACAAATGTGTTGGACTGCTTACCGATTTTGCTGTTTATATCCCTAATTTTTAGCAAAATATAACAATTTTTAAATAGAAAACTACAGACTGTATCAACTACTGCTGCATATTATAGTTACCAGCATTCAAATATCCTGTCAATCTATCTCCCTATATATATATATATATATATATATATATATATATA